>CM021101.1:732434319-732474535 GCA_007115665.2 Sequoiadendron giganteum
AGAGAGAGGGAATGGGAGAGAGATATAGGGAGTGAGTGAGAGACCTAAGAGAGGGAGACAGGGTAGGAGGGAGAGACTTGAGAGAGAGACAAAGAGAGAAAGATAATGACCTAAGGGAAGGAGATGGAGTGAAAGATATAAAAATACCAAAGGGGGAGAGTGAGAAAGGGGGTTGGAGTGAGATAGATTTATTTAGGTACCTAGGTGGGAGGGAAAGAGACCTGAGAGAGGGGATTGGAGAGAGAGAGAGTAGTCTAAGTCGCATGGGAGGGAGTGAGACCTGAGAGAGAGAGAATTTAGAGGGATAAAGAGTTATCCAATTGGGGTAACGAGTTAGAGAGCGTATGAAAGGTAAAACCTCAACTATCCATCTATGATCATAAACTATGCACTCTAAGAATTATCAAAATTGTTGATCAAAGAGAGGGGAAATTAAGGTTTTGTTCAAAGCGGGTCATTTGGTGAGTGCCAAATTTGGTGCTTTCCAAATGACATATCACATTTGGCACACGCCAAATTTGGTGCTCGCCAAATGTGATGTGCCATTTGATGAGCACCAAATCTAGTGCTCGCCAAATGACCTACTTTAGACATGTTAATTGACAAGATTTGCCAAATTTCCTCATATTTTCATCCCTGCTCCCTATCTCATTTGCACATCTTTCAATGCAAGTTTATAAAAAAAATCATGATAGCATTAACCTCTCTCTTAGCTATCTAATTATATAATTCTTTCTTCATTTTGATGTAGTTAAGGTTTTGATCCATGGCTTCTATTCTAAATGCCTCCCTTTTTGGTCAAAAACTAACATGTGCTAGTTTTAGGATAGATTTTTACTCGTTCATCAAAACGTGAAACGAATTATTTTTTTTGAAACTAGACTCCATTCTACACATGATAAAAAAAAAACAATTTTTGATTAGTTTTCAAACAATTTAGGGGGGAGCACGCTCAAATTTCAGCTTTTCAAGATGTGTCCACTCTGAAAATTCATAAAATATTATATATTCATTAAAAAAATTATCCGAAAGAATGAGGATAAACTACATGGTGTTAGCTAATTTCTCACTATTGAGATTTTTGAAATTTTAGAAAAAGTTAATCAAAAAGGGGGGAGCCCTCAAGTGCTATGCTATTTTTTTCATAAAAATAGGACCTATTTTGGGCCCCCATTTTTGAGACCCTTAATCTTCATTAATTTCAAAAAAAAATTAGTAGCTTATAAACTAGACTCGGAGCACTTTAACTTTTGTTCTTGCTACATCTTGGAATTTTGAGTGTAACTATCTTCATTTTCTTGTGCAAATCAGATTTTAATAATTTCAAAAAAAAGTGGCATCTTAAGAGCCAAAATTGTGTCACAAATCCATGCACTTACCCCAATTTCAATGTCATCATCTAGATTTATCACAATGAGAGATCAAATGACAATGTCCATGGGATTCTCTTGTTTATGTTGCAACAAGGAGATAGAGTCATCATGCATTGCTTTGAAGGTAAGTTTGGATTTTTATTTTCTATGTTGTTGTTATCTTCTTGAGTTCATAACTTATGAGCAATAACATGTTGTCTATTCCTATGCTCTCTAGCACTTCGATCTCATTTCAATCTATTTTCAATTTGTGTTTGTGTGAGAGTTGGTTTTTCAATCATAGGTTCCTTCGCTTCCTTGGGAGGAATAGAAGAAACCATTGGAGGTTGTTCAAGTGCTTTCTCTTTGACTTTGTAAACTTGTTTGACTCTAGGAGGGAAAACATGATTAATTATGTTATCTCATGGTATCTTATAGGAAATGGTAGGAGGTTTTTATATAGGTTGTTCTTGTATGTTCGAAAGGGTTTTCAATTCGATCATTGCTTCGTCAAGGATAGGTGCTTTAGTTATAGGTTGAGGCATGTTTCGAAGGGATAATTCTACTATTTTCTTAGCCTTGAACTTTTGATATGATTTGAAAAAGAAGTCCTCACGAGGTTTGACAGGTTCCATAGGCTTGGGCCAAAAGAAATCTAATGAAAAATTCCCTCGGGCCAAGGCAAGATTAAATCCACTATGATGCACATTAAAGATATCATTGCCAAATGGAAACTTTAGATATTTATGCACAACCGAAGGGACGACATTCATGGAGTGAAGCCATGGATAGGCTAGCTTAACATGAAATTGGTCTGATTGTGGGATGATGGAAAATGATACATTTAGTGTTTTCGTTCCAACCTTTAAAGGGAGATCTATCGAGCCTATCGTAGGGAAATAAAACCCATTATGCATCTTGATCCATACTTTCAGTTTGTCATATATTTCTTGATATAGCTCATACACATATAAGAATTCTTCAGTGATCACATTCTCTCCACATACGAGATCAATCAATATCCCATTAGTGGGCTTGTCATTGATTCAACCAACTATGTAAAGAGGACCATCAGGTGTACGCTTAATTATCTCATTTTATGAGAAAGAAATGCCAAAAGGCTTTTTAGTTGAGCCCTTATGAAGTCTAGCATCAATACATGCTACCACAGTATCTATGTGATGTGTTTCAATAATATCCACATTGTCATTATCTATGTCAACATTTATCACATCATTCTTAGTTTTACTAGCAAGATTGACTGTGGCATGTATATCATTATTTTTTTCCTTATTCCAATACTCATGAATAAAGTGACTGAGACTATAGACAATTTGCATCTCATTTCCAGTTTTAAGCACTTTCCATAGGTTTTGTATAATGGGAACCAAGCTAATGTCTATGCATTCACTAAGGATATGGGTTTGTAATTTTTCAAATGTGTCATCTAGTTTGTTTATGTCATCTTGCGAGATTTGAACATGTGGTGAAGTCATGAGAAATGTAGTATGCAAACTATGAACTATGGAGGGTTGATTATCAACACTATCAGAAAGAGATTTTAGGAAACCCAAGATCCATGATGATTGAGATATTGCGAGATGACATGAGCCTTGAACTATGTCTTATAATAGTATTGCTAATAAGACACCAAGTTGTAAAGCTCATACAAGTTTTACAAACGTAGTGTGCAAACCCTAAATGGAAAAGATGTTAATGCAATGACCTAGAATGGAATGTAATTTTAAAATTCTAATTAATGCAATTTACTAATTACATAATGTAATAAATTGAAAATGAAATATTTGAATGCAATTTTGAATAATGCACTAAATGAAGCAATTTAAGCTATATGCACAATGAATTTAATCAACCAACAAATTGTAAAATTGAAACAAGAAAGTAACAATAGCAAACATAAGCCTAAAACTAAGATTTTAATTTCTAGAAAATGCAAATTAGGATCTAATAGGAACTCATTTGCCAATAAGGGTGAATGGGTCTTGGTTAGGTACTTTTTGAGATGTTTTTGTTGATTTCTGAGTGAATTTTAATGCTTTTTCAGATGCTAGAAGGTTTAGGTTTGACTTGATCAAGGACTCATTCACCAGTAAAGGTGAATGGATCCTTGATTAGGGTTTTGAAACTATTTTTGGATGTTTTTCAAGCTTTCAGTAATGTCTTTCAGTTCTAATTATGAGGCAGTAAGTTAATTAGTTTCAAATTTTCTAGAAATGCAAAGTAAAAATGTAATGAAATAATGTATGCAAAGACCTAGGTTAGAATGTAATTTTTTTTAAATTTTCAAATGCAATTTTATGAGATCTAAATGATATGCAAAATTACTAATTTCTTTTTATATTTTTCAAATTTAGAGAGATGCAAAACAATGTAAATCTAGACCCTAAATGAGATGCAAGTTTTAAATGCAAAGCAAGAAACCCTAAATGAGATCTAATTCAATGTAAATGAGTGCAATATCTAACCTAGGATGCAATAAAAGACTTCAAAATATAAAAATTGCAATATTCAATAGGTCGGGTTCACCAAAATGAAACATAGAAAAATAGGGTTTTATAAAAGTGAATGGATCAAGATGAAAAATGATAAAATTTCACTTGAAACATTCAATTATGAAGGCCAAAATGCCAAAATAACAATAAGAAACTAACCCTAAATATTATAGCAACTATGAGGGAAGTTTTTAGAGCTCAAAATGGTGTGTACCTTGCTGCAAGAAGCCTATTTTTAGGGCACAAAGGACTCATTCACATTTAGTGGAAAATGGGTCCTTGTTAGGGTTTCTGAAACTGAGATCCAGATTATTTTCCTTGAACACTCTCAGACCCTTAGTTGCCAGCTCCTGAAAACCTATAATAAATTTTGTAGCTTAATTTATTTGTTCTTGCACTATAAAGGTCAACTTTGACAATATTGCTTTAAACTTCTTCTCCACTTGATCTTCAACCTATAAATCTACAAACACACACTCAAGAGGAGAAAAACTTGTTGATTGTTAGTGAATAGGGGTTTGCCTTAATAAAACCCCGTTTAGGTAATTAAATCGAATGATGAAATAAGGAAATTGAAGCATGAAATATGAAATATGTAATTGATGATACCTTGGATGTTGTTTTGGAGTGTAAATTATAGGAGTTGAGAAAATACAACACCACAAACCCCGAAGATCACCTGCATGCAAATAACCTGTCACAAAAGAAGAGATGGAGACAAATAAGCAAGGGTTCTCTGAAAATTGAAAATGTATATATCAAAGAGAATGAGAGAATGAATTGATATGAAATACAATGGGATCAATCCTTATAAAAAGGAGATCATGCAAACCCTAATAAAACCCTAATAGGAAAAACCCTAATAGAAGCCCTAATAAGACAACATTTAATAATTAATATAATTATTAAATGTCACATTATGCAAACTAATGTGAAATCTTAAAAAGGGAATAAAGGTAACTTAATCAACATAATTAAGTTAAGACCTTTACTCTAACACCCCCCCTTAAGATGAGCAACAGTGAAGCTACAAATAAATGCAAGAAAGCAAAGGTAACTACAATGCAAGAAGGCAAACATGGGTCCCGACAACTAGGCCAAATCAGGTATCCAAATACAACCAAATCTCTGTAAATAGGAGAAATAAAGAAAACCTCATGGGAAAAAGCTCTACTCCAAAAAGAGAAGTAGAAAGCCAAGAAAAAACATCACTAAAGTAGAAGAAGCTGTAAACAACTGTCGAAAGATGACTGCTATGGTGCTGAAAAACCTCCGCTGAAGATAGGATGATCAGGAATAAGAAGACAACAATTTGCATAAGTGTCCATATGACACTGCTTGGATCAGATGGCAAACAAAGGCAAACACCTGGAACAAAGATACAGATGGCACAGGAACCAATAGTCTGAAACACTGATCAATTAAGAATGGAAGATTCCTTCCAAGGAAAAACCAAGGAAGAATTAGCACGAACAATATAATACTCCCCCATAATGTTGAACTGGGAGAGCTTGACAGATCCACTGAAATGATGTGAAACACCCTATAGTGCATTAAGAAGAAGATACAACATCTGAAAGTGCAAAAGAAATCACCTACAACTAAAAAAGTGGTGTGCAAAACAAAGCACACATGCATGAGGCTGGAATCATATGGATCCATGGTTGTCATGGAGGGACATTCACCGGACAAAGGTGTGATGGCAAACAAAGGCAAACTACACAACCCCGCATGGTATGGATTCAATGTCGTCGTGGAGGGATACTTACCGGACAAAGATGTGATGGAAAAACAAAGACAAACTACACAACCCCTCATGGCACTTTATAATATCAGTGCGAGTATAAAATGTGGCACAACCTTATGTGCAAAATCCCCAAAAGATGCATGTACAATAGTGTGGCACTTTATCTCAGTGCGTTTACATAAAAGATAGCTTACAAATGATGCTTAAAATGTCCAAAAAAGACAAAATGCTAGAAATACATGAAAAACAGCAAAAACTGAAGCATCCCATGCAAACAAAATGTTTCCAAGAGCAAATATGTCCAGGTAATCCACTAGAGTGTGAAAACACAAATAACTGAATAAAATATACCTACAACGAAATCTAGAAAAATGGCATAGATGAAACTGAAGAGCTTTGAGATATGGTTCCAACGCCACTGAGATTGCAAAAAACGGAGAGACTGATCAAAAGTTATGAGCTTGAGACTGAAAGAAGCCCCTTTGTCTTCAACTATCTGTAGAATGCACCAACGAAAAAAAGAAATGATGAGACCCACACCACTGGAAAGATGAGAAAACCAGCTTTCCGACGATATCTCGTTTTCCGAAAAATGATATCATATGCCCAAGTTACGGTCTCCGGAATAAATCAGCTCCAAAGAGGGAAAAAAACTAGTGCTGGGTTAAATTTGGCAGTCATATGGCCATCGCAGCAAAATGACTGGGTTAAATTTGGCAGCCAAACGACCGTCACCGTAAAAGTACGATTGGAATATAATTGAAAAAAAAATATTTTTTATATAAAAAAATAATAAAAAAAAGCATTTGTAAAATTTTTACAATAATCCTTTTTTTTTTGAAGAAATAAATTGATGACGAAAATTTTCGAAAAAATAGATAGGCGGAAAAAAATTTCGAAAATAAAATTTACTAGGCAGGGACGGTCGTACAGCCGTATTTGCAAAAAAAATTTGCCTCAAATTTTGACTTTGTCTAAAATGGATAAATGAACAGTCGATTGAGGAGTTTTGGACCGCTGCGGATGCAATGACGATGTTCGTTTGAGCTGAAAATGCTTCAAAATTGCAGGTATGCCCTACATCAAGAAAACAAGCCCCAAACCCTTGAAGCTCCAAAAATCTTCAAAATAAGAACAGGAAGTAGTAGGTGTGGAGCTTTGATACCATGTAGAAGTAAAGCTCTGATACCATGTAGGAGCTGAGAAAATACAACACCACAAACCCCGAAGATCACCTGCATGCAAATAACCTGTCACAAAAGAAGAGATGGAGACAAACAAGCAAGTGTTCTCTGAAAATTGAAAATGTATATATCAGAGAGAATGAGAGAATGAATTGATATGAAATACAATGGGATCAATCCTTATAAAAAGAAGATCATGCAAACCCTAATAGAAGCCCTAATAGGATAACATTTAATAATTAATAATTATTAAATGTAACATTATGCAAACTAACGTGAAATCTTAAGAAGGGAATAAAGGTAACTTAATCAACATAATTAAGTTAAGACCTTTACTCTAACATAAATATGCAAACTAACATGTAGTGGCTATGAAGAATGTAGATCTTAGATGTGAAATAATTCTTGCAAGTAGATCTTCAATGCTACATCCATTATTTTAGATCAACAACATGCATGAATGAACTATGCCTTAGACATGATGAACTGCTCTTGAATCGCTGCAACAAACCCTTGATAATCTATCTTGAAATGCCTTTGAAATTAATTTTTAATGCTCTAATGCTTGAAAACTTGAATTCTTAGGCCTCTTGTAAACTTTCTAGGAGAAATAATGTGAATTAACCCCTCATTTATACTAAATCTAGAGATCTGAAAATTAATATTATTAAAATCCTACTAGAATCAAATTCAAAAAAGGGGTCCTCATTAAGAGAGGACCCATTCACCACCTAGGGCGAATGGGTCCTAACACCAATTTAGTACCTTAATTTTTCCCAATTAAATGTTTTACAATTTGAATTATGGGTGTTGGGATGGATCCTCGAAAGGTGTCAAAAATAAAGCTTAAATTTGAATTAACGAGGCTAATTATCTCTAATTAACCACAATTAATTAATGAGACCCTAGATAAGTGTGAAAGTGTGTTAGAACACTTTAAAACACCATAAATAGGGTACAATTTAGGTGCATTTTATTAAAAAGGAGCCCAAGATCAATGTGAATGTGTACAACATATTACAACATTAGACCTAGGCAAAATTAGATTAATTCAATGACAATTATTTCCAAATTAAGTAAGGAAAAGTGATACTTTTTCCATTACTATAATTATAATCCTTGGTGTGTCCTTGTAAATTGTTTGGTGACTAGTTAATCATGGACCAAAAATATTATCCTCACCTGATCCCTAATTAAGAATATCATTACCCTTTTCATAGATGCTATCATGGAGCTTATCATTGCAAGGAACCACTCATAGGAGGGGTTTACTATATCGAGGATCACATGCCTCTTTCTTATTCTATGAGATTTGGATTGTTAGTAGTATCAACACACCTCTAATAATGAGGTCATGTAAAAAATTAGTATTGGGCTCCATGCCACCTTACATATGAAAGGGTAACATTGATGAGCTAACAATATATTTGCATGGGGATGGAGTCTAGTCTTTTGCTAAGAAGTGATTTTAAACATGGTTGTCAGAATTTGAATTGTATGTTTAGAAGCTAGATGCAATAAGACATAACTAGACATAGAACACAATGGTTCCTTGCTATAATGATTTACAATAATGATTGGTAAATCATGAATCCCATATTTATATTAAATGAGTAGAGTACCTCTTGATAACCTATTAGAAAGGATGTTGTGTCTAGCTTCTAAATATATTAGTCAAATTCCGCTTCTTCAAAATGAACTAGACTCTTTCATTGTGAATATATATTATTAGCTCATGAACATTACCCTTTCATATATAGAATGACATTGGAGTGTTTCTAGACGAGTATTGATACTATTTACAATCCAAATCTCTTAGAATAAGAAAGAGGCTCGGTATCCTCCATATGGTAAACCCTTCCTATGAGTGATTCCTTCCTAGCCTCATCTACTCGGGATCATCAAATGTTCCATGATTTCTTTTTTTTTTTCGTTTTTTAAACTTACAACTTGTGCAAGCAAAGTTGCGTAAAACACTGTCGGGTATTTTATCATCTTATGTAATTTCTAAGGAATACTAATCTAAACTGTGTGCTTTAATCGATTGCTGTTAAGACTAAGTACTACGTAAAAGTTAAAACTTCTGGTCACAGTTCATTCCATTATTTCATGTTTATTTGTGTTCCTTTCCACCTTCATTTATTTCTTTGTTACATTTCATTGTCATTTTTAAGATACCATTCTATTACTCTAAGCTTTTGGCACTTTATATGGCTTAATATTAGTCCCAAATGCAAAGAATCTTTAGCCTATATAAGAAGGCAATGTATGGGACGGTATATACAAAAATTGAATTCAAGTCTACAGTACGAGATTCCAAGTTTTCATTAATGTCAGAAACACAGACAATTCAGTTTTCTTATTGCAGTAAGGGAATCTGCCGTAGAAAAGGTCCTTTGAGGAGATGCTGGCAAGACAGCTACCAAAGCTAGTCAAAGGAACAAATCACACAAGCCTAAGATTATAGTTTGGTGTTAAGACCATGTACGGTACGAGAGAAGGGTTAACACAGTTTTAAACTGAGGAGCTAAACAGAGGTAAAACCTTTTAAAGCAGTAGGTATTGCTGCTTCTCTTTCCCAGGCCTCCTCCCATGCCGAAAGCAGCATATTGAACGACTGCATGCTTGCCTTGTCCATAAATTGTAAGTCAATTAGCCAATCACCTAGCTGTTGTGCATCACTGTTGAATTCACCCGTTCTTTGATCATAAGCTGCTCCAAAGCACTTGTCCTTATCCACATTACTCATATGTTGCAATTCATCACTCTGCATACCAACAATATCTTCCATTTTAAAATCTCTCGGACAATCAGATGGAGAGAAGTTGATATCACACTGGGAAGAAGCCAGCTTCTTCAAATATGACATACCTACTACACTTTCATTAATTTCTTCTGACGTAGCGATGTTGTGACACATCGTACGGTCGTCGAAGTTGGAATGCACATCTGTGATGAAATTGTCGACCTTTAACTCACACCACGAACCGGAGTTCTTCATACTTTGTCCGCCATCCCTCGAGTTACCACTGTCTACACTTTTGTTTGGCTCCTTCCTTGTTCTAACCGCAGTTGCTTTTAAAGGAGTACTCCCTTGTTCACAATGACCTTCGCGAGGACCCAGTCCTGATTTTGTATGGTGTCCCTGAAGAGCTCCCTTCTCTGGTACCTTACTTTTGCTGAGATGAGTATTCCAATAGTTCTTTAATTCGTTGTCCGTTCGCCCAGGCAATCGTCCTGCAATCAGAGACCATCTGCAATACCATAAACATGGCACTATTGTAAGACCTAATCTTCATTACACCCCTAATTCAGCACATTCTCTTACAAGAAACATAATTTACATTCCTAATTTCCCTCTAGTTATTGTATTTAGGAATTCTATTGATACCTATTGCCAAGGAGCCCATGAAGTCTAATAATGAGATCCCTTTCATCGGGGGAAATGTTGCCGCGCTTAATATTGGGACGCAGATAGTTCAACCAACGCAATCTACAACTCTTCCCACACCGCTTCAGACCTGAAAAACAAAGCATCCACCATGAAGAAAAAATTACTAGATCTCCTGGTTATATACGAAATTGTATTACATACTGTAAAGTTGGCCTTGATTGACTTAGTTTTCTTCACCTGCTTTTATGGGTAGAGATCTCCATCCACATTCGCCGTGGGTGGAGATATAATTACTCAAAATGAAATCCTCTTGGGCAGTCCAAGCACCACGGTTGAGCCCAAAATCTTTTGAGCACCAGACAGACTTGCCCATTCTCATCAAACGACCCACTGCTTTGAAGCACAACCCATTAGCTCTTTTTATCGACCGAAACGTTGAGCTCAACGTACCGGTCCTCTGGAGCATTTTATTGTACTCGACAATTCTGTATAGGAAAAGACAAGGAGCGAGCAGATTCATTCCAGGAAGTTTAAAGAGGCTTAAATTCCCTGTCAGTTGTTTTGTACGGGATGGTGTACATATACTCCGTACTCCTTGGATTTCCTCTGTTTTCTGTATGGGACGGTGCCTATGCAGTCCAATCTCCATGGAATGAATCTGAGTCTTACAAATCTGTGAATTTGAGCTACTCTAGTAGTAGGCTTCAAAGCAATAGGTATTAATACGATGCAAATATTGATCACACAATCCCCATCGAAGGACGGTACCGCTACATTAATATATTTCTCAGTAGCTCAACGTTTCTTACCACGCTACGTACTCTTCTCGAGTGACATTAATGTCAATCAGACGGCAAAAATATAATTGTTTTCTTCTTAGAGACAGATTGACACCCTGCGAGCGACAAAACACGAAAGTGATAGATTTGACGGCACAATATATTTTATGAATAGAAAGGTACGGAATGCAGATTGTCTACATTGAATTTAATTGAACTGTCAGAGTAATGCTCCACATGTCGGTACTTCAACAACGTGAGATAAAGCTTACCTGCTTCGGCAGTGCAAAGCTTAGCTGTCATTCTGGGAGTACGGAGAACTTATCATTTAACACAACTACGTTTCCAATTTTTCCACTTCTCCACAGGACCTCTTGTCCCTTTGAATACAATGTCAAGTAATATCAACACCAGTGGCAAATTTTACTTTTCTACTATCACATGAAATAAGTTTAATGGCAAGAATTTGTTACTACCATTTGCAAAATAGAGACTTAAAAAGCTTAATAAATTAAGTGGGTTTGATTTTGAGAAAAAATTATAGACAAATTTTATGAAGTTTTAATGTTTAATCTCTATGAACATCACTTAGATGCAATTAGTGCTAAACAAATTACTCATGTTCATAAGAGATGGATTTGTGTGAACCAATACTCTTGAAATTTGGATCAATGAGTTCAATTCAGAATCTATGAAGTCAATTCTAATAAAAACATCATAATTGACATACTACAAAAACTATCATGTAGGGTCTATTATTGTACTTACCTTCAAATTTATAAGATAATCTCACAAAATTTAAAACTATCTCACACAACAAACTTGAGAATTGAAAACCATTGTCCTACCAACTCATTACAAATGTAAGTATGCTCCAATATCTTACTTGCAACACATTTAATTTCTTTCTATAAAATGACTTTTTTAACCATATAGACATTATAGCTATCGAGCTCACTCATTTTTTTTTTTGTATTGAACAAAGCAAAAGAATTACAAGAATAGAGCTACCAACAGTAGCTAAAATTCAAACTATACAAAACCAGACTTACAAAATCAGAATGACATTAACAGAGGCTGTACAAAGCATCAACCATAAGATACAATCACAAATAGACAAATTACAAAAGCTATATAACATTTCTACAATGCTCAATCTTATTTTTCAACTGAAACTTTGCAATCTTCTCTTTAATTTGTTGTAACCTTTGTTTAGCCCGCTCATTCTTCTTACATATAACCGAATCTGCGAGAAAAGAACAACCACCTGAAGATATATGTCAGAGTAAAGCCATAAAGTCCCAACAATCTGATAATAGTTACTAGAAAACATTGCAGCACACCTATTTTTCCATATATTTTATAAAACATGTCGAATAGAATCAACAATCACATCTTTTTGCATGCCAAAACCAAAAACAACCTCTTTCCAAGTCAAATCAATATTAGAAATAGCTAAGAAATATCTAAAAAATTGAAAACCAAAGTCTTTTAACATAAATACAGTCTAAAAAAAATATGCTTCAAACTTTCCACACCCTTACAAAAAGGACAATAAAGCACAGTTGAACCATACTGCACTTCAATCTATCGCCCATAGGTAGCTCGCAGTGCAATATCTTCCAAACCAACACTTATGAGTCAAAATCAGCTTTGGAATGCCATATCTGAGCACTTAATTTAAACCAAAATTTAATGCTAAATCTCATTTCCACTTATGGTTCAAACGAGTAGCAATATTGCAACTAGGAAGCAACTTCAAATATATATGTTTTAATAAAAATATATTGAAATGATGGTAAGGTAACCATTTATAATCTCTAAAAAGTAACAATCCCTTGAAGTACATAACTTCATAGGCAGATCAACTAACACAAGAGATTTAATAAAAATGATGAATTGTTCATAACTAGAACCCGACCCATAGTGCTCCTTAATTTTGTTCGAAGGAGCCTAGTCAAAAAGATCAAAATCCCAAAGATCTTTAAACTGTCTAACTCCCTTTTTAAACAAATAGTGGGCATGTGTTGGGAAACATAATGCTAATGGTTGATCATGATACATGATTATTTTATTCCACCAAATGGACATTGAAACAAAGCTAAACCCAGCTTGCAAGGATGAACCATTCCAATGTCTGTAAAAATTTTCTATCATTTTGACATTCACACTTTGCAGGCTGCTGGGGAGCTTGAAAGGAAGTTGTAGGAATTCAGAGGCTAATGAAGAGCGGCCACTCTCGCTACCAAAATGCATTTGACAAGTGTAGCCATCTAGCTAGCAGGTATGCATATCTGCCAAAAATATATGTCATTTTGTCATTGTTCCTAGGAACTGTGAAGAATTGAACAACTATTCATTGCAAAGATGGGTTTTCATTGATGAGTTTCCAAGGGTTTTCCTTACGAAAAAGGGTTTTCATTTTAAATGAAGAGCTACTTATGTGCACTTTTATGTTGAGGGTTTTTTAATTTTTCCATTTTAATGTTCTCACAACATAGAAATTTTTGAGGAAGTTGAATGAGTGACATATATTTTAATGTTATCACAACACAAAGCTTTATGCTCCATATTTTTAAATTAAAATAGTGGAATAACATTTAGAGAAACCAAAAAACCATGCACGATATATAAGGGTGATCCCACAATAATGGGTTACACTTTTTGGCCAAACTTGACATTGAAATCAACATTTTTCACCAGATCTTCACTTTCGTACGCCTATAGAAGCTAAACCATTAAGAATTTGAAGATGAAGCAAACTAGTGATTTGTGATATTTTGTGTTGAGAAGCTAATTATATTTTTTTTAAGAATTAAAAAATAAATTGTGAAATATTTTATGTAGTTTTTATTAACTTATTTGTTTTACTAAACATCATTTTCCAAAATTGATGCTTACTTTCAGCTACATAACTTTTTTTTATAGAAAGCATACAATTCTAATTTTTTAAATGTAGTGTTTTCACACCATTATCTAGTGGATGGATATTTCTTCATAATTTTTTGATGCATATATATTTTTTAATTAATTTTCTAATTCAGAGTAATTATAATTTGGATATATTATACTTCCAACTGCATAACTTTTTTTGTATTCATTTGAATTAACTTATTCTTTTTTTGTTGTAATAAGGACATAAATAGCTAGTGTACATGCATTTTTAAGAATTTTTTCTCTCTCTTTTCCTATTTTTCCATATGCGTGAAATAAAGACCTGGATGTTCGTTGAAAAACCTACATTCACAAGAAATAAAAAATAAATATATTTAAAATTATACTTTTTGGGAAGCTTATAATAAAGACTACATGTTTACAAAAAAATAATTTTAAATAAATTAATTTGCTCCCCTAAAAGGTAAATCAAAAGTGGATTTTTATCAGCATTTTGATAGGTGTAGAGGAGACTCCATTATAGGTATGGTTTAAAACTAGCGGCTTTCTATCCAAGGGGGTTTAATATAAGTGGGTTTGATCAAACCCTCTTCCATTAAAACCCTTAAAATGGAACCTTTTTAAGGCTTAAATCATTATATTTTCTAAAAATATGTGATTTTAGCAAAAATCAGGATGTCCCAAAAAGTGTAACCCATTATTGTGGCAGCACCCATAACCATGTTAGAAAACGCAATGTGGCTTCTACAATTAAATAATATTTTTTCAAAACCACATAAAGCCCATAATAACACCATTTTCGACATTCTCATTTTGAAGGTTGATGGTGAGCTCAAAAGGGAGTTGTAGGGGTTCGAAGGCCAAAGCAAAGTGGCCATTCTTCCTACCAAAATGCATGTGACAAGCACATGGAACTAGCTAGTAGGTATGTATATCTGCCATAAATATATTCCATTTTACAATTCTGCCTAGGGACCTTGAAGAATTGAATGACTATTTGTTGCAAAGATGGGTTTTCATTAATGAGTTTCTAAGGGTTTTCATTTGGCTTTAGTGTGTAGAGGGTTTTACAACATTGTGTGGGTTAGAGGTTTCACAAATCATGTACTCACCTCCCACTATGTTTTCCAACCTACAATCATACTGTGCATGTATATTTGGATCATATGGAGAAATTGAATGCAATTTTTACTTTGTACAAGACTTGTTATAAATTTTGAAGGTGTCTTTCATTACATTTGTACTATCTAAATAAAAAAATCTTTTCAAGACATTCATCCTGTTTTCTAAAAGTCTAGGTTACAAAACACTAGGTTTTATGAAACTTGCAACCCACATAATATTTTAAAACCATTTACAAGTAACAACCAAAAGAATTAGAAACCCCTCACCTCAATTTAGTTGGTTTTATGTCTCCCCTACCTCCAACTCCCCCCCTTACTCTCCAACCTTTTTCTTTCAACCTATAGAATGCAAAAACTGACAACATAGAGTGTTATTGGTTATTAGAAAATATTGGGTGTTTATAAAATGGTGTCTTTCATTACGTTCCTATGGTCTAAAGAACAAAATCTTTTCAAGACATTCATATTGTTTTATAAAATTCCAGGTTGGAAAACACTGGGTGTTATAAAACTTGTAACCCGCATACTATTCTAAAACCCTTTGCAAGTAACAACCCAATTGGTTAGTCACCCCTCACCTCAATTTGGTATGTTTTGTGATCATCTTGAGCACATTTTGTGAATTAGATAGTGAACCGTAAATAAAATAGGTTGGGATTGATGGTCCTTTCCTATTATATCTTGGTCATTCAAATTTATCCTAAGAACCCTAATAGGATTGACTATCAACCTCTCAAGGTGAGTCAATACACAAATAGGAGGACTTAGGAGGGGGTGTTCTATCAGATTAAGGGGTTCACAACCAAGAAAATGCTTGGAAACAACAATGTTTGAAAACACGCTGTGATATGCAACACACTTAAAATAAGCAAAACAAAGCTTCTTAATACTGAAAATGAATAACTCCAAGTTAGGGTATGTGTACCTAGGAAGCTTGGAGATGCCTAGAGTATTCTAGAAATGCAAACGGACTACTGAAAAATATCTTGGAGGACTAAGATGCCTTTACTCCCATCTTAGTCCTATTGCTATTTTTTGAGGCA
This sequence comes from Sequoiadendron giganteum, assembly GCA_007115665.2. NCBI lineage: Eukaryota > Viridiplantae > Streptophyta > Pinopsida > Cupressales > Cupressaceae > Sequoiadendron > Sequoiadendron giganteum. The sequence goes on from CM021101.1 coordinate 732,450,351, forward strand.
AACACAAAATCTTCGGATAACAGAACAAAATCTTGAAAAACCACTAAAAGATTCCACCTAGAGGACTAAGATTCCTTTACTCCCATCTTAGTCCCAATCTGAATTTATGAAAAGTTTGAATGTGGTCTTGAGCTCCTAGATCTGCAATTACTTCTCCTCGGATCTCAGGTTTTGGAATAGTCGAATATGACCTATAGGCGAGTTTCTATGAAGATGACAAATTTGCAACTTTGAACTCCAAGTTATCTTCAAGTCTATAACCTAGATCTACAAACACAAATGGACAAGATGGAAAAACTTGTTGATTGTTAGTGAATGGGGGTTTACCTTGGTAAAAGCCCTTGTTGGTAATTAAACCTTGTAATGACATAGAAATGATGAAGGAAATGGTGAATGAACAACATGAAATGCTATGACTCACCAAACCATTGCAAATGATGCAAAATTATGTGTAATGGTTGTAATGGATATGGATCTTGAAATGCTTGATAGATATGGACTTGAATTGCTTGCTTAGATCAAAACCCTACATCACAAATGTTAGCAAAACAACACACATGATGCAAGAATAATCTTTGACTTGATGATGACTCCAATTACTTGATGAATTGCTCTTGAATGCTCTTGTGAACTCAATTTGACTATAATGAATGCTCTCACAATAGATGGGTTGAAATGAATGAATGAACCTTGTATTTATACTTGTCAATGCTTAATATCTCGAAATTATATCACACCAAGATGACATATGAATTCAAAGAATAAAGGAGGTTAAATCTCATCAAGATTTGAAATTAAATCCTAAAAATGACTCAAGGAGGACTAAGACACGCTAGGTGGCATCTTAGTCCCAAGTGATGAAAATTGGGGCATAGACACCAAAAAGGGGCCCAAAATAGATGCCTCAAAATTAGGGTCCCAAGACCTCGAGCGGACAAAGACACCCTTAGTGGCGTCTTAGTCCCAACCAGAAATCAGGGATACACCAATCAGAGTCATTAGGGAATTAGATATGCTTTAGAGAATGCTAGGATTTACCAAAAAATATGTCATCCATAGGGCGTGTGGACATAAAATAGGGCCAATTAAGCTATAAAGAAGGATAAATAAAGTAAGGCGGGCCCAAACAAGTGTGAAAATGCAAGGGTATACATTTTACTACACTATATTTAGCCCCCACTTTAGTGAGAGGATGATATTGCCACAAAATCACACTAAATTAGCCAACCACGCAATCAAGAGGGGTTCAAATATACAAATGTTAGTAAGATAGGATAACATCAATCAAGAGGGTGGAAAAGTCCCCAAGATTATGATCCTATGGAGAAAAAACATAGGCACAAAGGAACACACTTGTAGATGATATGTGAAGCCAAAATCAAATAAAAAACATACACCATCAAAGACAAGAAAAAGGAAAAAGGAAAGGAACTGCAATAGATCAAGCTTTGACTGGTCATCTAACGTAGTGGACTGGGTCTAGGCTTGAAGAGGGTTTACAAGTGGAACATGTTATCCGCTATGCAAACAAAACACATGATCATGAGGGCTAGTGGGAACTAGTTGTTCACTAGGTGAGGACCAAAAGGTCCATATCAACATCATACCCTCATGACTATGATAAGGACAAAAAGGAAAATGCACACTCACACAGGCTAGTGAAGCTAGGTGTTCACTACGTGAGCCCCATGGGGTCCATATCAAAGCCATACCTCCATGAATTTAATAAAGACAATAGGAAAAAGAAACACAATGAGAAAGAGAAAGGATGATCAAAAGGGATTTTGCTTGGTTCATGCAAGGTCTTACTTTTAGTGGAAATCGTTCGTAATGTCTCCAAGAGAGGACTAGTCAAAGGATAAAAGATTCACCACTTAGAGAATGTAGTGTGTCACATTACCACTAAGGGGAATATAATATGCTAAGATAGGTCACACTTTTGAAGGACATTACTCACAATGTCATGACAAAGGGGAAAAACACATCGTATGAAGAAAGAAAATCACATCAAGGAACATGGAAAAGAAAATGCAAATGAAGTCAAGCTAAAATAATGCCAATCTATGCCTCCACTTTAAAGAAATTTCTAACACCATACTATGAGAAATTACTTTAAAGTAGACAAACATGGAAAAGAAAATGGAAAAGAGGGTTGCCCCCTAGAAATAGATAAGGGATCTATGGATTCGGGGTCAGTATCTGTCTTTACTATAAAAATATTAGAGAGCTCAGAACTGACATCATTCCCCAAATACACACAAAACTGGAAGAATGACAAAAAGAGAGAAAAAAAAAGGAAAAGCCTTTTGGATCAACATGGAAGAGACATAGGGTGTCTCAATGCCTTGCATCATCCCCAAAAAGAAGACACAAAACAAAAAGCAAAAATAAAGGAAAATATTTTGGGTCAACATGGAAGAGACATAGGGTGTCTCAATGCCTTGCGTCATCCCCAAAAGGAAGACAACAAAAAGAGAAAAGAAAAGAAAAATATTTTGGGTCAACATGGAAGAGACATAGGGTTTCTTGACGCCTTGCATCATTCTCGAAAGGAATACACAAAACAAAACGTGAAAAGATAAATGAAAAGCGTAAATCTTATGACATAGAGAAGAATGAAGGTACAAATAGAGGAATGCACAAAGAGAGAGAAACATCAAATAGAACATCATGGGGGATAACGATACACACATACAAGAAAAAAGAAAAAAAAGTCTAGTAACGCATAGGCAAGTGAAACCTAAAGTAGGTTATCCACCTCCCAGTTTCAATCTGCATAAGTGGAAGGTAGATAACAAACCAAAGGGACAACAAAAAATTATTGACTAGGACAAGGCCATCAAATTCTTGTCCCCACTGTGTACAAGACAATAATGGTCCAAGATAGGCGATGAGAAGGGTCATGTAAAGGTGAGAATATCGGGATTCTACAATGATTAAATGACAAAGGGGGTCCCCTATTAAGAGACAATTCATATGATCTTATATCTTTGGAATTCTTGTTTTAATATGCGACATGCATTGGTGACCAATAATTCTATGATACTTGTAATAAGATGTGTTTTTTTTCTTAGGATTTGGAAATCAGTTTTTCACGTATAGGTGGTAATGTGATAATACCTTGACTAAGAATGATATGTAAATTTCACTTAGTGGAAGATGGCGAACAAGGATATTGAGTTTTTTTTGTCTTATGATATGTTTTACACTGGCTAGATTCTGCAATTTCTGTAGTTGAATACTAGGGAGGAGGACCTAAAGAGATCATATCATCCTTATCATTGTTATGAGTTATTGGTTGTTCTTTAGGAAGAAGGATATTCATATCAGGAGGTGAATCAATGATCATCACATCACTACGAAGCGTTAGGTATTCTCTATGTATTTTTGTGTTGTGAGGGGGATCTTGATATCCTAACCCTTTTTTGTTTTCATCAGTTGGAACTTGCTCTAAGAGTTGGTGAATTTCATGTTCACTTATTGTGTCACATCCTTGTTTACTCAATATTGTGAATCCTTTTCCATATGTTTCTTCAAGGTTGATTGGAGTGTTTGTTACTTTGTGATCATAAGATGGTTGGATGTTTTCTTGTCTAGAGGAACTAGATTCACCTATTGTAGGGAACTTAGGTTCAACACTTGTTTTAGTTTCAGGATAAAGAAACATGTCAAGAGGTGGTATTGTAGGGGGATTTGGTTATTTCATAGATGGGTAGAAGGATGTATTACCTTTGAAGTTGTCAAGACAATTTTTTAGGAACTTATTCATGTTGTCATCATCTTCTCCAATGATGTCAACATCATGAGGAGAACATGCATTAGGAGTTGAGAGAGCATTAGTGAGTTCAATGTCGTTAGGATCATTACCGAAGGCACAATTTGAGTCATCTACTGAGGATTTCAGGGACATCCATAAATTTTTGAAGCACATATCCATGATTCAAAATAAATCAAATGAACTTAAAATGAAAGCAATTGGAATAACAACAATTTTGGAAACTAAAACAAAAAAACAGAAAGCAACCCACAAAAAAATAGAACAAAAATTTCAAACCCTGAAAAATTTGGAGAGTTAAAGTCAATGCAGACTAAGATGCTAGTAAGGGTGTTTTAGTCCTCTTGATTAGATCTGGTAGTTTCAGAGGTTGAAATAGGAAGCAAATATTAGGGAGATGATTCTGAGCAAAAAACGTTGAGAGGGACTAAGACGCCAGTCAATGCATTTTAGTTCCAACAAAGGATTTTTGGAGAGAAAATATAAGTCTTGGCTTTAAAACAACTTTATCAGGTTGCCTATACAGGGACCTGATGTTTGGAAACAAAAATGATGCAAACGAAAGAAAATAAAAGCGATGATGAACAAGCAATTGAATGCAAGATGTGAAATGCATTTTTTTAATTTTCAATGCAAGATTAATGCTTCTAAATGCAATTAAGAGGATGGAAAATGCACTTTTTAGTTTTTTAATGAAATGTAATGATGCAAGAAAGGAAAAAAAAACCTATATGCACTTTCACTAATGCAAAGATAGGAAACCCTTAATGCAATTTCACTAATACAAGATGCAAGAAACCCTAGATGCACAATGCAATGAATGCAACCTAACTCTAGAACTCTAAATGACTCTAAAATAGAAAAGGAGGAGTGCTCAAAGAAATTTGGGTTCACAAAAATGAACCGTAGATAAAATAGGTTGGGATTGATGGTCCTTTCCTATTCTATCTAGGTCATTCAAATATGTCCTAAGAACCTTGATAGGATTGACTATCAAACTCTCAAGGTGAGTCAATACACAACTAGGAGGAATTAGGAGGGGGTGTTCTATCAGATTAAGGGGATGACCACCAAGAAAATGCTCAGAATAAACCATGTTTGAAAACACGTTGTGATATGCAACACACTTAAAATAAGAAAAATAAGGCTTCTTATTATTGAAAATGAATAACTCAAAGTTAGGGTATGTGTACTTGGGAAACCTGGAGGTGCCAATAGGATTTTGGAAGTGCAAATGGACTGCTGAAAAATGTATTGGAGGACTAAGACGCCTTTACTCCCATCTTAGTCCCACTGGTATTTTTTGGGGCAAAATCAAAATCTTCGGATAACAGAACAAATTTTGTAACTAAAATTTGCATCAAAGAAGCATATAAACCCTCGACTAATAATGCCTTGCTTAGTGACATTCTTCACCTGATAAGGAACATGATTTGAGCTTAGAATAAGAATACTTGGATATTGCAACAATTGTTTCTTTCTTTCTGGTTGGAGACTTGAAGATCTTGTTCAATTCTTAGGTTCCTTTTTCACAAAGTCGCTACCTCCTTGTAGAGGAATAATTTCAAATATTTGGAAGCCATTTGAGACACATTTTCATTATGGTTTTTTCACAACAGCAGAGTCACACTCTTTCTTTGAAATTTTGTTGCAACAAACTCACTTCCAGGTATAAAACTTCTCTATATCTAAATAAGATGTCCAGATTTACCAAACTCTTGAATTTGTGACGTAACAATTTGCAAATGGAGATTCAAAGTTCTCCCCAGCAGAGTCGCCATTTTGTTAGTTCCCCAAATCAACAAAATGCTAGGATCTAAAAGATAGCCAAACTTTATGCTCAACCCCAACACTAGTCTTGGCCAACTTAACATGAAATAAACAATTTCCCATTCACTCCAGGCTTTGCAGGACCTAGGCGGGTAGACCTTGGTAATACTCTTGGTTACAATAAATTTCAATAGAGCATTATATTTAAGCAGATTTCTCTCAACATATTTAATCAAAATACAAATGATTCAATTATAGAACTGGCTTAATTTTGATTCCATATCACCTACTCATCCCTGAGAGAAAATTTAATGTAAAGCCTACACCTAACAGCAAGAGGGTATATAAGGAGTTTGATAATTTGATTTGTTTTTAGAAAAACATCAAGCCTTCAATAGACCAGTGCTTAATTTTGAGTTATAGAGTCAAATATGAAACCATAGTAGAAATAATATGAAAAAATGGAACTCAATCAGTGCATTTCAAGATGTTAATGCCTTACATTAACAAATTCACCTATCTTCTCATTCAAACTCTTCTTACAAATCCAATTTGTGCACCCAAAACCACAAACATTTACTCAAAGCTTTTAATTCTTCCCTTGGAAGAAACCCATGAATAAACATTACTATCACATAAAACAATGTGAAGACAACTTTCAAATACCCTTGATATTTTGAAAATTGTATGGACTTGAATACAAAACTTGAGATTATAATTGTTTGAACAAAGAGATTTAACTCTTTCCTTGAAAGAGACTATTGAGAAAACAATACATTTACAGAAGACCTATAAAGCTGAATCAAACCTCCTTAAAGTATTCAATTCATATAACTAGAAGTGTACAAAATTGGAGACAATTTCATGACAATAACATTGCAATTTCAGACATTGATTCACTTGTTCATAATACCAAACCACTATATTAACATTTGTAATCTACAACTTAAAAATCAACACTACCCTATTTACATGCTTTTAAAAATGAAAAATTCCAGAAACTATACAGAAGAGAAAGAAGGAGAATAAATAAAAGAAGAAAGAGCTCCAAATTTAATCTTCTTTTGCCACATGTCTTCTTCCAATCTGATTTCTTTTGCCATCTGTCCTTCCTCTCTCCTCTCTTTGCAACTGAAAAACATTCCCCCTGATTTGCACTTTTCCCCTTTTTCTCTAACTGAAAATATTCCCTTGTCATATCCATATTCTCGTGCAAGCACTCTTCACTTGATGAAAATAATTTGTCTTGCACCTTTTTTCTTTACATGTTAATCCCATGCATATTTTTACCCTACCTATAAAAATAGTTTTACTACTACAATTTCACCTAAGAGTGAAAAATATTCACCTCTAGATAAAACCCATTTCACTAGAAATTAAAAATTGTAAAGAACCATGTGCCAGTCGTTAGAAATGATTGCTAGGTGATTTTTTCTTGAGTGGAATTTTGAAAAAAAATTCAAACAACATTAAAAACATTCCTAAGGTGTGAGAAATGGTTGCAAATGGATTTGCAATCATGTAAGTTGTTTTTTGTTGCAGCTGGACGTGTAAAAACATTTCTGAGCATTTAAGAGCATCATATCAGCTAATTTCTTCAATTTGAATGCTCCAAAACCTCCCCTAAGTTTTAAATAGGGATAGAACACTTATTCAATCCATAAGAAAACCTTGGGAAGCCTCAAAAAATCCAAAAAGTGGCTTCCCCACCAGCCCGTGCCCTTCTCAAAACCCATCCTTTTGCATTCATGAATTGGTGAGCAAAAGAAATTGGTGAAAAATTCTAACCTAAATTTCATCATAAAACCTTTAAAAATGTATTTCAAGTCCTCCCCCAACATTTAAAATATTGAAAATGCCTTTAATTTTGAAAAATTTAGAAATTGCAAAGAAGAAAAACCAATTTTCTTCCTGGCAAAATGATGAAAAATTGTTGCTCACAAACGAGACCACTTGGAGACATGATTTTTTGTGAGTGATCATAATACATTATTTAGGGAAAACCCATTTACTTAAAACTTGCATTTCCGAAAGATTTATAGGACCTCCTTTGTAAACTAGTCTGTCAGATGCCTTTGTCGCAATTGTAATGCATTAAAATAATGCATCATATGACCTCCATTTTTTATGAAAATGAATCTAGATATGTTTTGGAGATAAATAAAAAATGGGTTTCCCTTAGAAATGAAAAATTTGAAACTTTTCTAGAACACCCATTTTGACCCGTTTGTAGTTAGAAGATAATTAAATGACCCATCAAAACTCATCTCGGGGGCCTAAAATTGAACAGGCGTATTACCATATGTCAAATGAGTATTTTCACCAAAGGGTTTGGCATTAAGTTCATCAGGAACTAAATTATGACCTTCCAAAATAGGTCACTTAGGCAGATTCTATAGGTGCACATCTGAGTGTGCAAAGGCGAATTTTTTCAATATTGGCCTTCAAAATCTATTTTTTTTGAAGGTGCCATCAGGTTGTATGGAACAAAGAACTCCCTCTTGATCCCTACCTCAATTTAGAAATTATGAAATCCTTCGGAAGTGTACTCCCCTGCATTATTTGATCTCAAAACCTTAATCCTCTTCCCGGATATGTTCTCAACTTGTTCCTTGAATTCTCAAAATCCTTGAATTTCAAGAAGTAAATCCAAGTATTTTAGAAATATTCATCAATGAAATTCACATAGTACCAGAATCCACTCAGTAATGCCACATACATTAGTCGACATAAATCTAAATGAATAATATCTAAGATCCCCTTGGATCTACTATCACTGCTATCGAAGGTGGTAAAGTTCCTAAAATTTTTGAAAATATGTGGAGTGTCTTTCTCTGTCACTATTCTATGCTTCTATGTTTGGGGTTACGCCTTAGGGTTTAGGCTATCAACCCTCCATTTCAAATTTTGTATTGGCATCAACATTATGCATTATAATCCTTCATTGACCTATGTACCTAGTTGTTGGTCACTTAAGTTGCGTATTGATCCATTAAAATCATTCTCCATAGTGGCCCCTTGGGTTAGTTTTTCCGGTCACCATCTACAAGTTATCCTTTTTAAATTTTACCATAGTCAAGCCTAATATTTCATGATTAAAACTTAGGTTTTAAAGTCCTCATCCTTAAGGGTTAAGTCTTGTCGACCTAGGGGTGGTCCCATTTTATCAACTAAATTTTTCAGCATGTGTAGAAATGGAGGTTTATGATGGTCGTTTGATAACTAAGGATGAATCTCTCTCATTCCCCACACACTTGTTCCAATTTTTGGCCTTATTATTTTATTCACATAGGCTGGAAGGCTTAGGCCACATGTCGTGTGGGCCTAGCATTTGATTGAAGATTGCAGGCGGTACAAAAAAGAATCAACAATGACCAACGAAACATGTGGTGGCATCCTCATCGCAACTTGCTACCCCATTCTTGTTTATTTTTTATTAAAATAAACGAACGGGTTGGCGGGCAGTTGCCATATGTCATCACCAGTGGTGGGCCCCACATTTCTAGGCAAATGACATGCAAGGGTTTGAAAGTGATCAAAGTGATCAATGATAGGCATCACCACACATTTTGTCATTTGATCCCTTCCCTATAAGCTTGTTCATACTGTTTATTAGGGTGAAAGAGTCACACAGGTGTGTGGGCATGACGACATATGGAATCTTAGAAGGTGGGCCATATATCTTGTCCAAGCAACAAATGGCGCTGTGATTGAGTATTTTTTGCATACATCAAGATTAGATTAACATATTCATATAAAAAATGCAATAAAACTAAAACCCACAATGTCAATGGAATGCATAGGAAAATGAAGTAAAGAAACGAACAAGAAAGATCTCACTCAATCCTTCCTTCTCCATGGCTAACTTCCATTGCACCTTCTAGCTTGTTGTGATGATGAGCGTGCCCTCAGATTGTGATGAGAAAACTTTACTATGCTAGCCCTAAGCAAAGTTTTGAAAGATTTCCTAAGTATTAGTGCAAAAGAAATTTAATTCTAAATGTAAGTAAGTAATTGAAAATTCTAGAATGCAAGAGAGCTTAAGATTGAACAAATTCCAAGATTCAAGATTTCAAAAAATTAAGAGATGTCGAAATGAGAACAAAATTGAGATTTTATAGAAAATGCAATTTTGGATGGACGAATGAGATGAGAGATTGAGAAATGCCCTAGAATCAATGGTCAAGATTCAAAATAGCAACTCTCAATTAGGATTAGGGTAAAATTCCAAAATGAGTGCACAAGAACTAATTTAAGAAAGTAAATCAAGAATGGAGAATGAACTTGACAGTGAGATGAAAATTAGAAAAAATCAAAAGATAAGAAGATGAGATTTAGAAAATCAGTAATTTTAGCAATTACTTGATTTGTAGAATAATATTTCCATTTTGAATTAAAATTAATTTAAAATTTGGATTTAGTGAGATAGTAAATAATTGATTTAAGATTATTTACTAAAAGACGAAGCAGTTAATCATGTGAAGTCATTTTTAAATAAATTATTTTATTTAAAATGAGGGAAATTTCACATAAGGCACTTAAATAATTAGAAATAATTATTTAATTTAGAAGAGATGATTGATTAATTAAATAAATTAATAAATCTATTTAATTAAAAGATGATTTGAGAATTAGTGACATATTAAATAAATAAATTAAAATATATTTATTTAATAATCAAGAAGATATAAATGATAAAGATTAATTAGATAAATTGAGAACTTTATTTAATTATGAGAAGACTTTAGATAATTAGTGATGCATTAAATAAATACATAAGATCTATTTATTTAATAGTCATGGAGAATAAAAAGATATGAATTAATTAAATAATTTTTGTAGACATGGAAAATGTACAATTTCGGTTTGACACACTTGATCTTGATTATTAACAACATTTCTTCTTGAATCATACTCTCAATATTTAATCATATTCTACCTCTAAATGTAATGAATCATTATTCATTAAATTAAGTCTTCCTCCTCTAGTGATTAAATTAGTCAATTAATTTAATTAACCTTACATTTCTATTTAATTAAATAATTCATTTTATTTGATTAAATCTCTAAAGTCTTCTCATTAAATTAAATAAATTAAACCTTATTTGATTTAATCTAACATATTCCTCTTTAGGTTAAATAAATCATTTCCTCTCAATTATGATTTAAATTAATTCATTTATTTGAGTCAAAATTGTCAAATCATCTAATTCTTCATTAAATGAATCAAATCTTTGATTAAGTTAATCTTTCTCACTAAAATCCTCTAGAGAATGCAACTTGCACAATAAATCAATTACTTTGATTTATTTAATTCTCCATTTTCCCTCACATAGCATCAAAAGGGAATATTCCCTTGTTTGAATTCAAAAAGTCCAAGTGGACTTGTACATCCAATAAGGCATTCACTCCTCTTACATCTCCTTGTGCATTGAGCCAAGTGACATTTATTTCATTCTTTTTTCCCTCACATGTCATTTCTCAAATTTGAAATTCCACTTAATGGCATTTATCATGCACATTGACCAAAATGTGCTCATTCCTCAACCATTCACATCTTGACAAGTGGCACTTGGCCATTGGATGTTGAATGATCCCACATTGATCTATTTCATTCTCTCTTCCATTTTGGAAATCTATAAATTGGAGGTTTCTCTCCTCATTTCCACAATTCAAGCAAGTATACTATACTTCATTTCAACACACAACTTTGAGTAAACTTACTATGCTCAAATTTACCTCCATTCCACGTCTTCATGCAAGGTTATTCTCTTCATTTGAGAATTAATCTTACTCATACCATCATTCAACTTGTTCAAGGATTGGGAAAGGGCTACTTACTACACAACAACGTGGAACCAATCCACTATGGGAGAAGGTTTTAAAATATTTCTTATATGCTTCTGCTTAACTTGTTTTTCTACTCATTAGTTGCATATTTAGATATAATTAAGTATTTCATAGGGATGTCTAAGTTTTCTAGTTTAAATTAACTTTCGTGCTAACAACATGAAATTGTTTAAGCCTCTCTTGTAGATTTTAGCATCCACATTCTAGCGCTAGAAGGAGGGCGGACTTCTAAATTTGTTTTACTTATATCTCTGTTGCAGGAAATTTCAATTCACATAGATGTGTTTAACTGTTCTATTAATAGTAGCTTCTACTATTATTTATGGTTAAAAGTTTAGAAAAAAAAAGAAAAACCTTTTGCAGATCGTTGCAGTTCACAAAAAGATAGTTATTTACGTTTCTATTCCTTTATGTTATATTTTTTCTAAGAAATCTTCTATTTCTTTATAGTTTAAATGGTTGATAAATTTTTCGTGGACCACAAATCTTGAATTTTCGTTGATAAAATGCTTAATATTCATGTATCTTGGGAATAAGTAAGCTAAAACATTCAAATCATAATTTGAACAGGTCTTTCTACGAGCAGTTTACCTATGTTTTTCCTCGTAGATTCTCTCGCGCAACTAATCTAGCTTCTCACTGCCTTACCGTGGCCTATGCTTCAACTGCTCGTGGTACTGTGGTATCCATCGCCATACCGCGGCCCACCCTTTCACCACCCACGGTATCGCGGTATCATTTTCACCTCCTCCACCTCTGACATTCCTTACCACTTAACCATAGCCTTCTTCCATACCCACTGCGGTAGAGCAGTGTCCACTATGTCACCACCAGCTAGTCTAACCCTTCGCGATATTGTAGTTAACCGCCATAGTCTCCACCGCATTACCGCGGTCTACCTGCTAACCCCTGTAGTATCGCGGTTAGCCGCCACAGTCTCCACCACATTACCGTGGTCTACCTGCTAACCCCCGCGGTATCGTGGTTAGCCACCATTGTCCTCACCGCATTATCATGGTCTACCACCTAACCCCCCACGATATTACGCTTAACCACCACAGTCTTCACTGCGTCACTACGGTCTATCACTTAACCCTCTGCGACAACGCGGTAATCACTTCTTTGCGTTTCCCTACCATCACCGCATCATTGCGGTCTATCACTCAACCCTCTATGGTAGCACGGTAAACTTGTTAACTATTTCTCGACTATCACCATATTACCGCAGTCTCCTGTCTAACTGCTAGTGGTAGCATGGTAGAAATGCTAACCGTCGCCTGACTGTCATTACTAACCGCCACCGCAGTCTTCTGTCTGACCACCCATGGTATAGCGCTAGTGGTCTCGACCAACTATGTGAAGCCGCCAACTGCGATACCGCAGCCTGTGGTAAAGCAGCAAAGGAGATTAATTCGGGAAATAAACAGTGAGGAAGGAAATTTTTTGCTTTTATAAGGGGGTTAAATATTTTTTTTAGAGATGGAAATTTTGTTAATAGCTTATGATTAATTTTGAAAAATATTTTATTAACTTTGTATTTTCTTTTGAAGGTTGAATATTGGAGTCGAGCCAAGGAAAAACGATATTGGAGAAATTCACAAAAGCATTTTTTAATGCTTGTTGAGCTAAATTTTTCACCTAATTTCAAACCATCTCACATCTATTTTTGGGGCTTAAAATTAACCATTTTGACTTTATCTTTTGGTTAAAATTGAATCTTAGAAATTTACTAGATTTCAATTTGGGTCCAAAATTGAACAAGGCAATATCACATTTCCTTTGGTGCTTAAAAATAACTCATTATTGCTTTGAAGGGTTTAAAATGAACATTTGTTTTTTGTATCTTGTAATTTTTTTGCAAAGTAGTGTCATTTGAAAAGGCATATGTGCTTCTCTCACGCTTCACAGCGATCTTGAGAATCAAAAGTCTTTTTGATGACACTAAGTTGCATAAAAGATTGCCTCCACATTTCAATTTGGGTACCTAACAATTGAACAAAACATGCGAGTGTGAGCAAACTTATTGTGAGTGTTCTCCCTTTGTTTCTAAATGAAGTTTGATTGAACTACAAATATGTTTACTCGCTTTTGTTTATCTTAGCTGGTCTACCTTGTGGGAAAAAGTTATCACCCAAGGGAACGACCCAAGCGACTTCCAACCGGTATATAAGTGTGGATTCTTGAAGAAAGTTCAAGAATCATGAGGATTATTCCAACGCGATGGACATAAATGGACTCTCACCGATGTTGGATAATCCCCCACGAATGGAATGCCCAAATTAAAACCCTTTGTTTAAAAAAAGGCCAAAACCTTATCTATTTTTTTGGTGCAAAAGGTCATGTCCTTTGAAGCCGCCCCACGTTATACATACGATTTTTTTGTAGAGATGAAAAGTATGCCATGGGAGATTCATGGTTACTAATGCTTGGCTAACCCAAGAAGTGTGTGCCATGGAGGGGAGCTAGTGTGGTCAAGCATTTAGCCATTCGCACAAAATATGCGCAGCTGGATTTGTCCAAGTGGGAACCCAACAGAATAATGTCTCATCATCCTAGGATTGTAAAAAGTGCTTGGAAGTGGAAAACACATTGCTTGGTTCTCGAGAACATTTGCAAAATGAACATTCACAAGACCTCCAAATTTTAAACCCCTTTTAGGAAACAAATACCTTTGACGAGTTTAAGCACTCTTGCTTTCCCTAGGGATCATATCCTTAGAGGTTTCGAAGTGCTTAGATTCTATCATCATTTGTTTTCAACTAGGTTAAACATAGGTAACTTTTGCCCTATTTTCCTTGATTTCCACACAATGGACTTTGTGGGATGAGAAAGAAAGTGGGACATTAGACATATAGTTTAAAACATAAGGGTATGTGCAGGATCATGATGGACCAAAAAGTGGCAATGAGAAAAAATAATGTTTTGAATCGGTTCAAAAATGCGAAAATGTCCTAGTTGACTTTTCTAGGTTCGGGTGTCAGTACTTCTACCCGAACCAAAAACCAAAGGTAGCTTCCACAAATTGGATATTCGAGCCAAATTGGATATCCGATTTGTGGAAGCTGTATATATAAAAATAGCTGACTCTTTAATTTCATATTTCATAGTTTGACGCGGGCGCAAGAGGTGAAATCCAAATCCTATATCCATTCTAATCTGATATCTGATTTGAAAGGTATGTATTTTTGTTTTTTTCGATCTTGTAATCAATTTTTCAATAGATTTTGTTAAGTTTAAGTAGGTTTTATGAAAAAAAATTCAAAAATACGGTTTTGTATTGATTTAAAAAAAAAAACTAGAGTTTACATTGATTTTTTATTAAAACTTAATGTTTTGAAATGGATCTTGATTAAAAATTAGTGTTCTTGATGTATTTTTATCAAAAATAAGAGTTTGTTACTGAATTTTGTGAAAAAGTATGGTTTTTTTTAGATTTTTATTAAAAACTAGGGTTTTTTTACAATAATTTCATTTATATTGTGTAATTTCAATTAGTTTAATTAGTTTTTAACTTTAATTAGGTATTATGGCTGTGAATGTAAATTCATAAATGCCAAATGCTCCACCACCTCCACAGCCAAATGCTCCACCACCTCCGCAGCCACCAATTGAAGACTTAATTGGTGAAGAATTGGGGCAATTGAGGCGCATTTGTGAAATTTATCAGACAATGCCTCGATTGAGAGATATGACAAACACATTGAAAGAAATAATTAAAAATATAGAAACCCTCTCCACCCAACATAATTCCTTTTATTCATGGCGAGAAGACATGAGGGAGTATTATCGATGTGGATTGTCCTACGATGATGTGAAAGATCTCAAAATAACGAAAGCCCAAATAGCCTCTTTATTCATTGACCCCCGCACCAGTTTGCCAGTGAATGTTAATAGAACAAAACTTTCCATAAAATGGTGCATACATAGGGACATTGTAGCTAACTTTTGGGATCGTTGGTGTATGGTTTTTGATAAACCACCGAACAATAATTCCGACATACCATTTTACTTAATTAAAAAATTATATGCTGAGTTTGTGTTAGGGCATCATGTCAATTACTTTGACATTAAACCCTTCCAGGGCGTCGGTGGAGGTATGCCCCAGGATAGACCAAGGGTAGTTAGAGTAGTCCCATGCCCAAATTTTCTCCTTCCTCCCCTTCCTTCGCCACCTCCAATATATCACCCAGAGATTATCGAGGATGCATCCACATAGACTATTTAGGCTATTCACTCTTTGAGTGGTCATTTGGTTTCGCATGCTTCTACAGTAGCTCAGCCACATTTTGGTTATGTTGGTGAAAGATCGAGTGCTACTGCATCATCCTCCTTAGGTCCACATAATTGTGTGCCACATGCTTGCACTATGTGCTGCTAGATATGCTTGGGTTGTATTGTACAGCTCGTCGAGCATCCCTTTGACACTTCTGATTATGAACTTCATGATGTAGACATTATAGATCAGTTGCAAGGGAGTGGAGCGCACCCTAGAAAGTCCTCTCCTGCTAGAGAGGGAGATACTGGAATAGTGACATAGGTAAGATTTAAGTTGTAATTTCATAACTTGCATTTGTTTTTAAATGAATATTAATAATAGATAGTATCAAGTACTAATATTTATTTACATGGTCTATTTAACAGTTGATGTCTGAGGAGGAGCTCGCACGGGTGACTGATAGCACCCTTAGGGCCATTTCATTTGGCTTGGACACACATGCAATATATATTTTCGCACTCACTCATTTAAATTTTATATTATATACTTTCTTGTCATTTGAATCGTCATTAATGAAATTATATAATAGCTTATATGTTTATCTTGTTTTCCTCCTATAGGAAATACCCAGTGTGAGTGAGGTGTAGCCTCGTCCAGACTATGGAGGCGCAAATCTAGATAAGGGGAAGGCAATTGAACTCAAATTGGATTGAGTTAAGATTTTTAAGATCTTATATTGATTATACATACGTTGAGATAGATTGGTAGTTTCATATGTACTTGTCAATTTTATTTATAGGCAATTATGAGCTTTACAGATATGTTGATAAGGGACACACCGCCTAGAGGTGTAGTTATTGGAACACCTCAAAGAGTAGGTGTTGAAACTCATCAAAGAGGAGGTGTCGAAACACCTGAAGGAGATAAAGAAAAAGATCAACCTAAAGAGGTACATGTGCTTATTTTATTTTGTGTTTGGTAAATAAGTTCTTATTACCAATAATCATATGCTCATTTGGATCAATTTTATGTTTTTGTTCACATATATAGATTGGCATTTCAAAAGTTGATTTGGTATATTCTAGGACTCCTGACCCTTTGAAGAGACGTCTATTTCAGGTAATCAAGATTTCAATTTTAGAGTTCAATTAAAATTCAATGTATATTGATTTTGATGTTAATTATTCAATTGTAAATTATATAGTATAACTAATCTCAATTGTGGTTTGAATTTTCTTGTGCAGCTACCTTCAGAGCCAACAAGTGCTTCAAAGAGGCTCCATTTTGATGATCCACCAGTAGTTTAGGATGAGATAGACATTTTGGCATGTAAATTTTGAATACATATTGAGATGGCATATGCCACATTTTGTAAAACTTTGATTGAGTTGGCGTCGATGCCATTTTTGTATATGGACATACACTTGATTATTGGATAATTTGATATATAGAAGTTGACAATCAAAATTTAATTTGTTCCTCATGTGCATGATTAAACTCTTTGAAAATTTTATTTTGAGCAATGGTTAAATATCAATGTACAATAGCTTAAAATTGAATGGTTATATTATGTAGTTTATATTTATATCGCTGATTACATTGCATTACACATCTTTCAAACTCAAATCATTAATTCACATTGCATAACTAACAACTAGATGTTCATAGATGAAAAAATTTCAATTACAATATAGTTCTAACAAAGTCAACCTAAGCAGTTATACAATTACTTCACATTGCATAACTAAAAACTATGAGCAATTGTCAATTGCATTTGTTTATCATTGAATTCTATGAGACCACATTTCTCTAAAGTTTTTTTTCAAATAGTCCACTGCCTTGTCTATGCTACCACATTTTTCATACATGATAGCGATCACATTAATTTGTAATAAATTAAATGATAGCCTATGGCTATTTAATTTATACTCATTTTATTTAAATGGATGAGGCTGACTGATAGGGTAGGGTTGGATGGAACAATCACTATTCCATGCTCTAGGTCTTGCTTGCAAGATCTCCTTGGTGTCTTACTTCATCACCTTAACCTTTAGGACCTTCTTCATGTTTAGGTACCCCTGGTTCTCCTGGCCAACCCCACTACCATCACAAATCAACCTACCAAGTCAATCTTGGTGCAATGTCTCTAACTCTTCCTTAGCCCTTAATCTACCCTAAAGAATAACATTCTCCAAGAACTAAAGCCCTTAATCTACCCTTAATCAGTAAAATGAGTTCCAAAACTCATTAAGCCTTTCCACTCCTTATCGTCCTGATCACTCCTGATCAAGACATGTTCCTAAGCCTCTAACTCTATCTCAATGGTCAAAAGAAATGAACTAACTACAAAAGAATGCTTGAATTGAAGAAACTAGCTACCTACTGTTCCACACAATGCTTGGAAGACAATTGCACCACATTCTACACAATTCACAGTGTCAGGATCACTCCATCAACACATAATTCAAAATAATGTCTAGTAAAATGAGTTTCTAATCTCATCAGTAAAATGAGTTCCAAAACTCATTAAGCCTTTCTGCTCCTTATCCTCCTGATCACCTCTAATCAAGACATGTTCCTAAGCCTCTAACTCTATCTCAATGGTCAACATGACCTTCAAGGTAACACATCAAAAACAAAAAATCATCCTAGACTTCCTAATTAGCTAGTGTTTTTTAGGTGCTCCTGCACCACTGACCTTCCTTGATATTATTTTGTAATTTATTATTTTCAAGAGAGGCCGACCTCCTTGAAGAGTCACCTTATTTTGTATAAATATGAGGTGATGTTTGTTCATTTCCTCAATCAAGTTCATTCAACATAATTTGCAATCCAAGCAAACATTTGCACTTGAGTAGAAGCGCTTCATCTTGCAATAGCAGGCCGATTTCAAGGTGAAGCATATTCGATTGTATCTTTGCATCTACGAGAGGTGCTATTATTCATTGTATCGAATTCAACCATGAGCTGGGCCTGAGTTGTAAGCAAATTTCTTGTTGTGTTTATTGTCTTATGTGTTTCATTTTTTGAGTGCTTTCAGTTGTATTATCTGATCTTTAAGTTGAAATGGTCATATTGTTGATGACAAAGATTTGACCATGTTGGCTCTTAATGGTCTTTCTTCATCTTGGAAGTCTTGCATTCAAGGAATCGACGTGAGATCAAAACTTCACAAGTTTGATCGAAAAGAAGTGGGACCTTTATCATGTTTATTGGGATACGATTTGCCCAAAGTCAGTCAATTTTCATTCTCAAACTCGTACGACCCAATGGACTGTTCCATCACATCTGAATGGGTATGTTTACGCTAGGTATGGTTCTCTTTTGCACCCAAATATGTCGAATCGCTTCGAGCTGTATTGGAGCGGCATTTTCCCTTAAGAGTCTGAAGTGCTAAAAGGCAGCAAACTTTGACGAACTATTTCTTAGAAACCGTGATGCTTACAGACTCTTCATCTAAGGATATAGGATCATGTTGAGACCATATAAAATAACCTCTCTTGGTTTTTGCTATCTCAAAGGTGTTTTCCCGTGGTGATGAGTTTTCAGTTGAGGGAAAAGTTGCCAAATGCAAGCAGTGTAAAGTTGCAAAGTGGTGCAACTTTCATTCTCGAACTTGTATGACCCATCAGACTGTTCCAACAGGTTCGGATGGGTATGTTTACATTAGGTATGGTTCTCTTTTGCACCCAAATACGTCGAATCACTCCGAGCTGCATCGGAGTGGTGTTTTCCCTTAAGAGTCCAAAGTGCTAAAAGGAAGCAAACTTTGATGGACTATTTCTTAGAAACCGTGATTCTTACAAACTTTTCATTTGAGGATACAGGATCATGTTGATACCATCTACAATAACCTCTCTCAGTTTTCGGTATCTCGAAGGCCTTTTCCCATGGTGATGAGTTTTCAGTTGAGGGAAAAGTTGCCAAATGCAAGTAGTGTAAAGTTGCAAAGTGGTGCAACTTTCATTCTCAAACTCGTACGACCCAATGGATTGTTCCAACATGTCCAGATGGGTACGTTTACGTTAGGTATGGTTCTCTCTTGCACCCAAATACGTCGAATCGCTATGAGCTACATCGAAGTGACGTTTTCCCTTAAGAGTCCAAAGTGCTAAAAGGCAACAAACTTTGATGGACTATTTCTTGAAAACCGTAATGCTTATAGATTCTTCGTCTAAAGAAACAGGATCATGTTGAGACCATATACAATAACCTCTCTCAATTTTTACTATCTCGAAGGCATTTTCCCGTGGTGATGACTTTTCAGTTGAGGGAAAAGTTGCCAAATGCAAGTAGTGTAAAGTTGCAAAGTGGTGGAACTTTCATTCTTGAACTCGTACGATCCAACAGAATGTTCCAACACATCCGGATGGGTACGTTTACGCTAGTTATGGTTCTCTCTTGCACCCAAATACGTCAAATCGCTCCGAGCTGCATCGGAGCAACGTTTTCCCTTAAGAGTCCAAAGTGCTAAAAGGCAACAAACTTTGATGGACTATTTCTCAAAAACCATGATGCTTATAGACTTTTCATCTGAGGATACGTGATTGTGTTGAGACCATCTACGATAACCTCTCTCAGTTTTTTCTATCTTGAAGGCGTTTTCCTGTGGTGATGAGTTTTCAGTTGAGGGAAAAGTTGCCAAATACAAGTAGTGTAAAGTTGCAAAGTGGTGCAACTTTCATTCTCAAACTCGTACAACCAAACAGACTGTTCCAACACATCCAGATGGGTACATTTACGCTAGGTATGGGTCTCTCTTGCACCCAAATACATCGAATCACTCCGAGCTGCATCAGAGCGGTGTTTTCCCTTAAGAGTCCAAAGTGCTAAAAGACAACAAACTTTGATGGACTATTTCTTGGAAACCATGATGCTTACAGACTTTTCATCTGAGGATATAGGATCATGTTGAGACCATCTACAATACCCTCTCTCATTTTTTGCTATCTCGAAGGCGTTTTCCTGTGGTGATGAGTTTTCAGTTGAGGGAAAAGTTGCCAAATGCAAGTAATGTAAAGTTGCAATGTGGTGCAACTTTCATTCTCAAACTCGTATGACCCAATGGACTGTTCGAACACATCTGGATGGGTATGTTTATGCTAGGTATGGTTCTCTTTTACACCCAAATACATCGAATCTCTCTGAGTTGCATCGAAGCGGCGTTTCTCCTTAAGAGTCCAAAGTGCTAATGTCAATTACATGGAAAATGAAAGTCCTAGCTCTTGCCCAATCAGCTTGAATCAATTACATGGAAAATGAAATTCACAATGAACTTTTTACTTTTTTTGTTTTTTGAAAAAGTGGCAAGCCACTGTAATTTGTTATATATAAATAGGATATATTACAAAACCTGGTTCAAACGAGAATACCGACAGGAAAGAACCAGGAAGAAAACCTCTGGTTGTAGCTCAATTAAGTACAATGGCAAACATTTGAACCGTATTTGAAAAAACATCACAATATATAGATTATGACTATGCACAGTTATGACCTTTTTACATTGTTTCACATTTCAAAATTCAATTTTTACAAAATTTGCCTATTTGAGGCATTCAAGGCATAGTCTTCCACAAGAGTAATATGTTGTCATTTTCGAGTGACAAGCACTTGTACAAACCATCAAGGTAGCAGTTAAACTACATACAATAGAAAATATGCTTCGAATAACTAATCAATATTATTGTAATTTGTCACATACCTCTCTGAAAGGATCAGAGTTGCCTATTGTTGCAGCAGGTCCATGAGCAATCATGCCAGGAATATCACAAAAATTGTCAAATGATAAATCTATATTGTAGCAACAAAAAATATGCTTAGACTAACAAATCCATATTAATCTAAACATACTGAATGATGATGAATTGGTAATGCAAACTATAAAAGATGCTCTGAATAACCAATCTATATTAAAGTAATATGTCACATACCTCTTTGAAAGGATCAGAGTTGGCTATTGTTGCAGAATATCCATGATCAATCATGCCAAGAATATCAAAAAATTTGTCAAATGATATATCTATATTGTCACAACAAAAAAGAGGCTTAAGCATTGTACTTTCCATTCTTGAATATAACTATTCAAGTGTGCCTGAAGGGTCATCTCTTTGCTTAAGAGTATCTAATATTGCTTCATGATCAACATTACTAAGTGTCCATAGTTGTTTTGTCTTTGGTTTGGCATGATGCTTCAACAACTTAACATTTGTTGCTATAACAAGGTGTGAATACATGAGAATGGTTTTGTTTTTCTCGTAGTCTTCAAATGTAGGTATCCCATTCTTTCTAATCATGTATGTTCACAACCAAGTTCCTACAACCACAACTGAACCTGTAGGATACACGAACCCATCATCATCTTCCATCGATTGTGTTAGCTTGTGCTTTACCCACACACATCGATCCAACCAATATTTTGATCTCTCTTCATTCCCTTAGGGTGCAACAACTGCAAAAACATGTCCTGGATGTAGTAGATCTAAAAGTCGGTCATAATCAAGTAAACTTTCCATTGTGTAATTTTTCATGGATATAGTTTGAGATAAAGGAGTTAGATACTGTGGAACCCATGTATCCACCCACTCACTTGACTCTCATTGATCCCACTCGCATTGAATACAACTCTGACAAAAACAAGCCTACTATCCTATCCAAATGGTCCATGTGCTTGCATTTGAGCTTCGAAACGAATGCATCTTTGAAGAATCTTTGATTGTATGATAATCCAATCTGCCTCCCATTGTACCCTCCTCAACCAACCACAAGAATCTGTGCACTGTTGAATCAAGTGTCCCTCCCTGTGACAATACTGAACTACACCAATCAACAATAGAACGTGCATCACTAAATTTTGCTCTTGAAATCTTCAATTGCTCCTTAACTATAGCTCTTTTTACACATGCACCTACTCCATCATGCTTCCCTTTCCCATGCCCAGCTTCAAAAAAACTCCAAATATTAGGTACACCCCTCTCTACATGCATTCTACTCAACCAATAAAACATACAAGCATTCTTGAATTGACCTGTAAAGTTATCTAACCAAATGAGATGTCGGCCCAGTGCTATATCATGCTCCTGCAAGAACTCAAAAAAATTCTTGAAACAATGTTGGACATACTCAGACGAGTGAGATCTATCATCACTCATATAAAAATGATACTCTCTAATTATCTTTCGATCCTCCTCTGTAATATC
Organism: Sequoiadendron giganteum; assembly: GCA_007115665.2. Lineage (NCBI taxonomy): Eukaryota > Viridiplantae > Streptophyta > Pinopsida > Cupressales > Cupressaceae > Sequoiadendron > Sequoiadendron giganteum. The sequence continues at coordinate 732,473,158 of CM021101.1, forward strand.
AGGTGCATGTCTAAACATTATGTGGACAAAAATAACAATCTGAATGGAATTGTAATACTGAGATTGTACCTCGTTTTGTGGTTGCAATGTGTAGTTTTCAGAAAAATCAACCACTGATATAATAGTGCCAATTGGAAAAGAGTCCTTACATATCCTGAATTGTTGATCCAACCATTGAGACCTATGACTATGCCTTGCATATTTGTAGAAAAGATTGTCCTTAAAATCTGAAATAAAATCAGCAACACTGCATTCTTTTGTAACCAGCTTGCATCTAGAACCTTCACCTCCACTCTGCAAAGTATATTTGACTATCTCATATCTCTTTTTCTCAACAAGATTCTTTCCAAATTCATGTTTTGAACCCTCATGAAAAGATTGAACAAACTTTGACAAGCCACCACATTGTGAGCACTTCGCATTTAAATAATCATTTCTATAGAAAAAGGAACCATCATCCCTAGAACATAAAAATAGATCTAGCAAGTCCCTTGATGATTTCAGAAGATGCATTGCACCACACTTCTGCAACAATTCATTAGTATGCAAAGTAGAATGGATATAGCATAATAGTTCATGGTACATTGAAAACTCCACATGGTATTTGCAACAACAAGTATTATGAATCTATAGAGGCACACAATAGAATGGCTTCAACCCTTCTAAAGTTCTTTGCGAGATTTTCATATTTGGAGGTGTTTGATTAAATTTGTTGAACAACATTGTTTGGCTTGATTCCAAGAAATGTTTAGGATGCGGTGTACAGTCTCGACTGCCAATTCTTAACTTTAAAACATCTTTTGCATTGGGTGATACTCTAGAGTTATCATGCCAAAATTGTTGAATTGCCTACTTTACATTATCGGTTAGCTTCTTATCAACACGTGTAAGCCTTCCGGCAAAAGCCCATGTATCATTTTGAAGAGGATCATCTATTTTTTCTCTTCTTGCAAGTTCTCTATCCAAAGTTTTACGATTTAAGTCAAAATCAATACAAGTTTGTCTCATAAAGCGAGCCTTTTTCAATTGATGGCTTACTAGGGCAGTGGTAATGACTCTCCGAGTAGCTCTCTTATCTTTTTCCTTGTTATTTTTTCCAATAGACTTGAGAGCATTAAATTTTTTTTGACAATAAGAGAATTTTTTTTGGCCCTCTTGTTCAGACAAATCTTCAATTTGGCTAGCAAAGGTCTCATCTTTTGCATCTTTAGCAATTGTACAAAAAGTTGGCATTGCTCGGTCAATGTCTTATCACTAAAATATTGGTTGAAAAGTATTCTAGTGCACAATCAAATAGTTCATGTTGACCTCTTGCCTTCAAAATTGTTTATAATGTTATCATCAATTTCAACTAACCATTTAGGGGTCCTTGAAGGTC
>CM021101.1:732474635-732690995 GCA_007115665.2 Sequoiadendron giganteum
GAGAGAGAGAGGGAGAGTGGGGGGGAGGGAGAGGGAGAGTGGGAGAGGGAGAAAGGGTTTAGAGTTGAGGGAGAGAGGGAGAGATAGAAGGAGAGGGAGTGAGAAGGAGGGGAGAGTGTGTGTGTGTGTGTGTGTGTGTGTGTGTGAGAGAGAGAGAGAGAGAGAGGGTGATTGAGTGAGAGACTTGAGAGAGATAGAGGTGGAGAGAGCGAGAGGGAAAGAGATAATATTTAAATATTTTATAAATTGGTAATATATATATTTAATTATTTATGGATTAACTAAAATATTGAAATAATATTTAAATATTATACATTTAAAAATATATTATATATTAAATACATAATTCGGTAAGAGATTACCATTAATTGTATCTTAAATATATTACATTATAAACTTTATTAGATATTATATATATTAAATTATAAACTTAATTGCATTTTTAAATAATATATTAAAGATTGTATAAATTGTTTTAAAACTGATCTAAAAGATATCATATATCGAATTCAAATCAGATATCCGATTCAAATTAGATATCCGATATTCTGACACAAAATTTAATGCCTTGGTATTAGGCTCGGGATTTGGTTCGGACCTGCCAATCCTAAAAGTCAACATGTAAAACGTGTTTAACAACTTAACTTGTTTTTCCAGACTTCGTCCATGTGGCTGATGACTTTTATTTTACCTAAAATTGATAAAACAAAATTGGTTTTTAAAGGATCTTCTCAACTTTCTACAAGTATAAATTATATTTTCTTTAGAATCTAATAAATAATAATTATTTATTTTTTATTAGAATTACGACTAAAGTCCTGATTGATAGTCTAAAAGAAAAACATCTATAACTTTCAAATGGTATCATGTTTTTTGAATCTAAAAAATGCGTCACATTCTATGCTTCGCATACTATAGGATTAAAAAAAATAAAAATGAATTCCATTAAGTTTTGACCAAGTTAAGGTGGTTAGACATACGAGTTTTTATATTTTTAAAAAGTTATAATAAAAAATTCATAATTAATTAGTTATTTAAAAAAAAATTACAAAAAAATATGCATCACATCCAGACATGATTCCTCTGCTTATATTTAAAATTTTATAAAAAAATATTATGATTTTATTATGGTTAAGGTGGTCAGACAAACACCTACTTTTTATTTTTTCCTTGAAATTTTAGTACTACTGCATTGAAATTTCAAATTTTCACTAAATAGATTTTTTTTTTACAAAAATTAACCTAGTAGTTTAGAAACTACATTCAATTTTCCATAGATTCTATTCTTACATATTTTTTAAATAATATAGATAACTTATTCAAATTTTTATGTCAAGTTGCCCAACTCTAATTTTCTGATTTTTCATTGCCACTTAAGGACTTGTTTTTTCCATGATGATCCTGCACATACCCATAAGCAAGAAAGTGTCTTTTGTAAAAAGAATTCATTAAGCCAAGATAAAAAGACAAGTTGAACCTCATATGCGTTGTTTCAAATTATTTCTTGCAAGATCAAAATCCCAAAACCAAAGTTCAAGAAGCTTAGTCTAAAAGCTCATGAGGAGCGCCTTGAGAGACTTTTTGAATTCAGAGAAAGAATAGTATACAACTTCTATAAAAAGGCTTCAAGGAATAATCCAACGTTGTATACATTCTACTATCAACAAAATCTTGAACTTTTTGAAAGGTTTTCTTTCCTCCCATAGGAAGTCTAGTGTGTTCTTCAACACCGAGGTTTTGTAAAGAGAGTTGCGTCTAGGTTCAAGTCTAAGATCAAAGTTGTCATCCTCATCCATCTCTCCATCAAATCAAATCTCATCCCATCAACAAAACTTTTGTGAACTCTAGAAAATCCACTCATGCTAAACTTAAACGGCTAAACCAACATCACCCTATCTTGGCTTAACACACCTAGCCAAAATAGTCAAATCTTTTGGACGAATTTACCTCTAGGATAACACAGCTTCCTAAGGTCTAATATTTCACAATCACATTGGCTTAACACACTTAACCAAATCACTTGCTTGTGCAAGTTACCCTAGGATAACACAATTTCCTAGGGACTAAAACTTCACTACAATCTTGTTTTACTCAATACACATAGTCAAACCATCACAATCAATCTAAGTCCTAACAAGTTTAGTATAACCCTTAAAAGGCTCTCCAAAAGGTTTCACTCCTCACTTTACCCATTTATCCCATCATCATTACCACCCTCTTTGATCTTTGACTTCCCTAGTTCTTCTCTTTTGGGCCTAAAAGGTTAGGATCAAATGATCCCTAATTTTTATGGTTCAAACAAGATCACAATACAAGAAGAACATGGAAAATATCAGTGAAATATCAACTTCCATTGAAATGAGTTAGGTAACCTCCGAAATAAACCTTGCAGGATCAAGCAATCCCCCAAGTAACTCTTCTTTGCCATCACAAAATCCTCAAGAGGAGAGTTATGAAGAGGACATCACAAATGAAGACATGGGGATGACACAATCTGAAATGATAAAAATGGTTCAAAACCCCGAGAACCACAAGATTGTTAGTGCCATGTTCAAATACTTAAGCACACTAGCAGGAGGAGGGGTCCAATTCCCTTCTGACCTCGACACAAGCACTAGTATGGATATGCATCTTACAAACACATCCCTAATGTCAAATGTCAATCAAGAAATGCCTCACACCACCTTGGTCGTCACACCAACCTCAACAAATGTAAAAAAGGGGAGGGTGTTGCCACAATAATGGGTTACACTTTTTGGGACATCCTGATTTTTGCTGAAATCACATATTTTTAGAAAATATAATGATTTAAGCCTTAAAAAGGTTTCATTTTAAGGGTTTTAATTGAAGAGGGTTTGATCAAACCCACTTATATCAAACCCCCTTAGATAGAAAGCCACTAGTTTTAAACCATACCTATAATGGAATCTCCTCTACACCTATCAAAATGTTGATTAAAAATCACTTTTGATTTACCTTTTAGGGGATCAAATTAATTTATTTAAAATATTTTTTTTGTAAACATGTAGTCCTTATTATAAGATTCCCAAAAAGTATAATTTTAAATATATTTAATTTTATTATTATATTTATTTTTATTTCTTGTGAATGTAGTTTTTTCAATGAACATCGAGGTCTTTATTTCACACATACGGAAAAATAGGAAAAGAGAGAAAACAAATTCTTAAAAATCCATGTACACTAGCTATTGATGTCCTTATTCCAACAAAAAGAGAATAAGTTAATTCAAATGATTACAAAAAAAGTTATGCAGATGAAAGTATAATATATCCAAATTATAATTACTCTAAATTAAAAAATTAATTAAAAAATATATATGCAATAAAAAATTATGAAAAAATATCCATCCCCTAGATAATGGTGTGAAAACACTGTATTTAAAAAATTAGAATTTTATGGTTTCTATAAAAAAAGTTATGTAGTCGAAAGTAAGCATCAATTTTTGAAAATGATGTTTAGTAAAAAAAATAAGTTAATAAAAACTACATAAATAATTCACAATTTATTTTTTAATTTAAAAAATATATATAATTAGATTCTCAACACAAAATATCACAAATCAATAGTTTTCTTCATCTTCAAATTCTTAATGGTTTAGCTTCTATAGACATACGAAAGTGAAGATCTGGTGAAAAATGTTGATTTCAATGTCAAGTTTGGCCAAAAAGTGTAACCCATTATTGTGGGATCACCCGGGAGTGCCATGTTTCAAGAGTTGCAAAAGCATCACCTTGTGGCCAACAAAGAGGTGGCTTTCACCACCACACCGGATAATTCTATCTCGGTAAATCCATTACGCCCATACTTCCCACTCACATTCCATAGTCCTGTTGGTTCATCTTCATTCCATGCCTCACCAGCCTGTCAATGAAACATACAAGCTTCTCTACCGCAAGGAGAAGGTGGTTTATTTGGAACAACCGATGTTGCTAATCCTTTTTCTTTCCAAGGTAGCATATCATCTCTTCCCCCATTTCCATTCACAACCACCTCACCTCTCAGATTGGGTTTTCCCCCCTTAAACATCGATAGTTTCTCAAAACCAGGCAATGTGAACATCACGTCAAATTATCTCTTCTTGCCCACAACATCACAACAACAAGTGGCAACTATTGAAGCCACTACATCAATTGATCCTTAGATATCCCAAAACATACCCTCTCAAGGACCAAAAATCTCGACCACCCCGCCAACAACCCAAATCCCAATCACCACCATAACCCTTTCACCTGTCACATTGGTTGGCATGATTCCCATTTTGCTACCAATCCCACCAAAAGCCAACATGAAAAATTCATTCACCACTCTATTCCAAACCCTTTAAAAGGCCAACCAACAAAGAGTACTCAAGAAAAAGAAGCAAGCTCAAGTGCAAGCACAAGCACAAGCACAAGCACAAGCACAAGCACAAGCACAAGCATAAGCACAAGCACAAGCCCAAGCACAAGCCCAAGGATAAGCACAAGCCCAAGCTCTAGCTCAAGCACAAGCACAAGCCCAAAAAAAAACACAAGCCCAATACCAAGTGCAACTATAAGCAATCCATCTACAATCATACCAACAAACCCTGCAAGACTTTCAGGCACAACAACAAGCTAAAAAAAAAGCTTTGTTGGCACAAAAAAAGCTAGACCAACAAAAAAATTTGTTGGTGCAACAACAGCTAGACCAACAACAAGATCTATTAGTGCAACAACAACTTGACCAACAACAGGCTTCATGGGAGCAACAACAGATGACCAACAACAAGCATTGTTAGAACAACAATAGGATCAACAACAAGCATTTTTGACACAAATGCAAGAATACAAGCAAGCCTTGAATGTGCAACAGAGCTTGCAGAAAACACCCACCAATACTCTTCCCACCCATCAAACACTTCAAACACCTCAAAACATGTTCATTCCACCACCCGACCCAAGCAGATATGTTGCAACACAGATCAAACTTCTCTCGTAGCAAGTGCTGGATTTACAAGAAGGAAAAACAACAAGAACACCAGACAACTTGTGCCCTTATCCTTTTGATAGAAGTCTCACCATGGTATCATTCCCAAAGGGATTCGAGATCCCCAAATTTGACAAGTATAATGGAACAGGCAACCCTAAAAACCACGTCAGGGAATTTCAGGTGCATTGCATGGAGGTTGCATACAATGACACGTATCTAATATGAGTCTTCCCCTGTAGTCTGACTACTCCAGCCATGGAATGGTTTTCTCACCTACCCATGGGCATTAAAACATTTGAGGAAATTGTGGAAGCTTTCCTTAATAATTATGCTTTCAACATGGGTGCGGATGTTAGTTTGGAAGAACTATCAACACTCAAACAAAGGAAAGGAGAGCTATTCACATCCTTCTTGCAAAGATGGCGATCCAAGGCCAATCAGAGCAAGTGGACCATGCCAGAGGAACAACAAGTTTGCACCATCATATCCAATCTAGATGAAAACTTGGTATTCTACTTGAAAATGCAATGCATCACATCATACGATCAACTGATCCCAAAGGCGCTCAACATCGAAAGAGCCCTTACTGTGTGAGGAGGCACATCAAAATTCACTCCACCACAAGATAACCGCCCATCCAAAAACTATAATGATAAACCTCGAACATGGTTGAGGAAAAAAAATATCACAAACGACAGCATGGTCGATGCTAAAGTGGTCATCAGTGCCCCTAAGCAGAACATCCAAACCCATCATCAATCACAAAATCATAATCACAAAAATGTGCGGACTAATGCATTCATAGCACAACAACAACCACCTCCCACCAACCAAATAAACAATCTAAACAATCAAGGAGGACCACCTCCCTGAGGCAAGTATCCCCCCCAAGAGGAAGTTCACGGCTCTAGGTGAATCTATCAAGTCCATAATGAAGAAGATGGTCAAAGAGAATCTAATCAAAGTCTCTAACTCTGATCAATACGTGGAACCCATGACCAAACCACCATGGTATAACTAAAATCTCCTTTGTGACTTTCACAAGATCAAAGGACATACCACTGCCAATTGCATGAGGCTGAAAAACATCATCCAAGACCTCATCAAGGATAAGATCATCAATATCGAGCAGCCAATCGAAAACCAATATTTGAAAATATACACGAATCCGATGCCGAACCACAACCAAGCAAACAATCAAGAAAATAATCATGGGAAAAATAAAGTCAAGCAAAAATATGCTAGTGCTAATCTAGTGTATGAGGAGATAGTTAGATGTATTGATGAAATGGTGATAGTCATAAATGTCAAAGGAGCCAACAATGCCTATGGAGTCACCACACGTGGCAAAAAGGTTACCATTTCTAGGGCAGTAGCTAAGGCCCCCATTTCTAATATAAAGGCCATCCCCAATGACTACAACGTCATTGACTAGCTGAAGAGAACCCCCGCCCAAATTCCCATCATGGAACTATTGAAAATCTTCGCAGCCCATAGGAAGATCCTTGATGAAGCATTAGCTGCATACACCATCTCTGCCACCCTTGACACATAGCAGTTCTAGTCTATGGTGGGAAACATAGTTACCCCAAATCTCATTACATTCTCTAACCAAGATTTCCCCCTACAACCATCTCATAATTGCGCACTCCACCTTCAAGTGCTCATCCGTTAAAAGAAATTCAAAAGAGTCTTGGTGGATGGAGGTGCAGGCCTTAACATTTGTTCCCTAAAGCTCATAAAGAAATTGGGATTCATCGAGGATTCCATTAATAAGAACAAAAGCATCACAATAAGGGCATATGATGATCAAGAAAGAGTGTCTCAAGGCACTATCAAAATCCCCATCCAAGTGGGACTGACGACCATGGAAACCACTTGTCAGGTCCTCGACCTCGACCTACCATATAATATCCTCCTTGGATGCTTGTGGATCCATGGAATGAAGGTAGTGGCCTCAACGTATCACCAATGAATCAAGTTCTCACACTAGAATGAGCAGGTCACTATATATGGGGATCGTGAACCTTTCGCCTACTGCAAAAACTTGGAAGCCAAGTTTTATAAGATCCCCCAAGTACCAAAAAATGATGAAGGACCATTCATGTCATACATAGACCCAATCAACCTCGCTTCCACTTCTCCGACAAAGACACCCACCATCCCAGACATATCTGAAATCAAAAACATGATCTAGGACAATGGATGCGATGACTACAGAATGAGAAAGAATGCATTTTTTTTAGGAGAGTTACCACAATCTCCTAGGTTGCATGGACAACCTCAGCCAACTGAAACACCTATCCACACTATTAGGGAAAACCCTTTTGGATTCCGCTGTTGGGGGGATCTTATTCAAGAAAATATGGATGAGGGAGACATCTCAAACACATTATACTAAGATGAAAGGCCCACCCCGACCCTACCCATGGATGAAACTAGCAGAGGACTGCAAATAATGCTTGGCATGGGCTACAACAGGAATGAAAGCCTTGGAAGAAACACTGATGGATGGCTGGAGCCCATCATTGTAGAAAGAAGAATGCAGAACCTTGGCCTTGGGTATACTCCTCTGAGTATAACCTTACGTGGTAGAGGTACTCCCAGTAGGGCAGTCAACTCCTCTCCTTAGGTAACAACAACTATTCCTAGACCACCTGTATGCCTAGGTATCCCACTTGATAACTTCACCTTTGACGTCACCGATGCTTGTGCTAGTAGTGACGATGATGATACCATAGCAGGTCTTCCTAGTCTCTTTGAGGATTCCACCCTAGAAATGATTAGCACCTCACCAGTTGAGTCAAGCCAACAAACCCACCAAATCACCTTAGTACACCTGCAACTCATCGATCACGATCAACAAGGACTGCCAATTCTAGACTCATTTGAAAATGATGAGGCACTCTCAAAATTCATGGGACTAAGGGATACGGTTCCATGTAGGATCACAAGGCAGGCTTCAACATCACATTAGACACCAAGCATATTATGGGGAGATGATTGAGTCCTTAAGTCACAAAAGGAAAATATCGAGAATAAGCTTGGGGTTATTGAGTGAAAACCACACTGTGGCACTCTCTAGCCACAAAAAAGTAAAAGTAAAGGATGCATCCAATGGTGAAAACCTCTTTGAGGCACTGGAGGATGAAGGATTCAATCTCCCCCCTACTACTCTACATCAAGAAAGGTTAGCAGTCTTGGCAAAGAAGTGCAACCCTATCAACTTGGGAATGGAAATAGAACCACAAATCACATTTTATGCTCAAACACTTTAGATAGAAGAACAAGAACTGTTAACAACATTCCTGAAAGAAAGAAAGGTAAAATTTGCATGGACCTATGTCGACATGCAAGGTCTGGATCCTGAGGTGATGGTTCATCACTTGGCTGTTTACCTTGGAGCAAAGCCAGTCAGATAGAAGTTAAGAAAAATGCACCCATAGATAGCTTTGCTCGTAAAGATAAAATTATAGAAACTCTTAGACGTAGGATTCATATGACCAATTGACTATCCAGAATAAGTATCTAATCTTGTGCCAGTCTCAAAACCTAATGGGGGCATCCACATCTGCATGGACTTTAGAGACCTAAACAAAGCATGTCCTAAGGATGATTTTCTACTACCCAACATTGACATGATAGTGGATATGACGGCCAGACATGAGATGCTATCACTGATGGATGACTTCTCGGGATACAATCAGATAATGATAGAAAAGGAAAACCAGCATAAGACAACCTTTACATGTCCTTGGGGCACCTACTGGTGGAATGCGATGCCATTTGGGCTAAAGAATGCAAGAGCTACATAAAAAGAGCCATGACACTAATTTTCCATGACATGATCCACAAAATTGTCGAAGACTATGTGGATGACGTATTGGCCAAATCAAAGAAGAGACAGGATCACATAGCAGCTCTAAGTGCAATCTTTGATAGGTGAGAAGAATACAAGGCCAGACTCAACCCAAAGAAATGTGTCTTTGGGGTACAATCAGAAAACCTTTTGGGGTACAGAGTTTCAATGAGAGGGATAGAGGTGGATCCCGCAAAAAGTAAAAGCAATCCTTGATATGGGAGCACCCAGAATGCTAAAGCAACTCAGAGGATTACAAGGTAGACTCTAGTCCATCAGAAGATTCATAGCACAACTCGCCAATAAGAAAATTTCCTATTCACACCTACTCCATAAGAGAGTAGCATTCAGGTGGGACGACAAGTGTGAAAAATCATTCAAAAAGATAAAGGAATACCTACTTACACCACCTATGTTGATGCCACCAATCGTAGGGAAACCATTGATTCTATTCATCTCAGCAACGACAACTGCCCTTGGTGCCCTTTTAGCCCAACATGATGAAAAGGGAGCTGAGCGGGCCATTTACTATATCAACAGAACAATGGTGGGGCATGAGCTCAATTACACATCAATAGAAAAAGCTTGCCTGACAATGGTGTTTGTAGCCCAAAAATTTAGACACTGTATGCTAGCGCATCAAATTAAGCTAACTGCCAAGATAGACCCCCTCAAGTATCTATTGTGGAAAGCAATGCTTGAATGCAGAATGGCTAAATGGGTGATGATACTATATAAACATGATTTTGAGTATGTCAAGCGAAAGGTGATCAAAGGACAAGTTATTGCAGACCAGCTAGCAGAAGCTCCCCTCTACACAAACAACCCACTCGTATCAGAATTTCCTGATGACTCCCTTTTCAATCTTAGTATAATTGACCATTGGAAACTATACTTTGATGGCTCCCACACACAACATGGATCAGGAGTTGGTGTGTTCTTCATCACCCCCCAAGGGGACTACATACCAAGATCGTATAAGTTGGCATTCCCTTGTACAAACAATATTACAGAATATGAGGCTTTAACCATAGGTCTCAAAATTGTGGCATAGTGGCGAATCATGGAATTAAAGGTTTATGGAGACTCGCGATTTATCATTAACCAAGTCAATGGTGAATACCAAACTAAAGATGATAAGCTTGCACCATAAAAAAAGGTGGTAGAAAGCCTCAAGGAATCATTCATCGACATCACCTTTGAGAAAATACCGAGGGCAAACAACAAAGCAACGGATGCAATGGAAATAATCAGATCCTTGCTATATATCCCTCGCAACATCTTCAAACATGAATTCCTGGTAGAGCAGCTTCTCATACCCACTTTTGAGGTACCAGAGTCAGAATATGCATGTGAACTCATTGGTCTTGGTGATCTTTGCTACCATGAAATTTACACCTACCTATGATTAGGGGTCCTCCCAGCTGATATTACCCCGAACCTAAAGCGAACCTTTATTAAAAGGTCCCTACGATTTGTTATCCTAGGAGAAATCCTCTTTCGTAGAAGTATCGATGGAACCCTACTACGTTGCTTAACACCTGAGGAGGCCTTGAATGCTCTAACTGAGGTACACAAAGGCACTTGTGGTTCGCATTCGAGTGATATGACCTTGGCTAAGAAGTTGTTGAGAACCAGATACTATTGGCCTAAAATGGAGAGAGAGGCACATGAATTTGTCTGGAGGTGTCTACAGTGCCAACAACATGGAGACCTCATTCATGCACCGGCTCAAGAATTACATCCTATTGTTACACCTTGGCCCTTTTCCCAATGGGGGCTCGATCTCATAGGTAAAATCTCACCCACCTCATCCAATGGCCATAAGTTCATTATCACCACCACCGAATATTTCACAAAGTGGGTCAAAACAATTCCAATGACCTAAATTACTGGAAAGAAAATATCTAAGTTCATCCTGAACTACCTCATTTTCCGATACAGTGTTCCCCAATCCATTATCTCTGATAATGAGACACCCTTCAAGAACCAGGATGTCCATGACTTGTGTGAAAAATTCAAAATCCAACACCGCTTTTCCACCCCATATTACCCACAAGTCAATGGCTAAGAAGAAGCTACCAACAAAACTATTATGAAGATCCTTAATAAAATAGTTAATGACTCCGGTCATGACTAGCATTTGTAGTTAAACCCCACCTTATGAGCCCACCACACCAGCATTTGCATGCCAATAGGCTTCACCCCATTTTCCCTGGTCTACGGACCAGAAGCCATCCTCTCAATTGAGATCGAGCTCCCGTCCCTGAGAATATCTTTGCAAAACCTCATCACATATGAGGAATACATGGTCATAAAACTAAATGAGTTGGAATTAATGGATTAACAATGTTCTCCTAACTGATTTGTAGGTCTACAAAAATCGCCTGAAACAAAGCTACAACAAGAAGATCAGGCAAACCACCTTCCAATTCGGAGACCTTGTGCTAAAAGGGAACCAAAAAAATGTGCCAAACCCGGATAGAAAAGGAAAGTTTGAGCCCAACTGGTTGGGACCTTTCATCATCACCGCAAGCTATAAATTAGGTGCATATCCATTGTCGACAGTAGAGGGCAAATTTCTGCAGGAGCCCATGAACAATTCTCACCTCAAAATGTTTTATGCCTAAGAACTCGCAAGGTATAGAAACAAAATAATACAAAAACAATCAGAAAAAGTCCTTAAAAAATGGTTACCTTGATGAAAACATGGCAAACAGGCGTCTTGGCGAAAACAAAAAAAATGCAAAAAATCCAAAAAAAAATTAGAAAAAGGATTGAAAATAGTAAAGAAAAAAAATCTTCCTCTAGTGAAAACCACTTCGGTGGCATTATGGACAAGTACCTTGGTGAAAACCTGGAAAATAGGTGCCAAACATAAATAAAGCACTCTCTATCCACTAGAATCTACATGACTCACTCATCCATTCCATCACATTTCATTAATCATCCATAGGCCCATCCACTCGCATCCAAACCATAGCTTGAGTTGGTGTCCATATCATATTCCATCATAGTACTACTTGGCATATTCCTAAGGTTAGTTTGTGTTGCCTTTATCGAAGTAGTCTATCCCACCACCCTGGGGACATGTTCCCACATGCATCAGATCAGATTCGTGTGTATTCTTGTGATCTCCCTAATCATCAAAAAACAAAAACATTAAAAAATTCATCAAAACTCAAAATCATTAAAAAAATCTCAAAAACATGTCAAAATATCAGAAAATATTCAAAAATATCATCATTGAGTCTTTTCAGTCTTCCACCTTGTCAAACTACGTCATCTTTGAGCTTGAACATAGGCAAGGTTGATCTTTTATCATCCCCCGAGATAGTTAGGGTTAGTCCTTTAGGCGTCCGTTGCATTGGCAATCCGTTTGCCATTTATTTTACAATTAGGGCTAGTCCTTTTGGTGTCCCTCGCATTGACAATCTGTTTTCCCATCTATTTTACAGTTAGGGTCAGTCCTTTATGCATCTATCGCATTGGAAATCCGCTTGCCCATCTAGTCTACATCTTAAGTCAGTCCTTTAAGCAATAAAATGGCAAAACTGTTTATCCATCCTATAATCAAGTCAGTTCGTCGTCAGTCAAACTACGTGTATAATTTAGGCAAGGCTAATCTATGGATTAGCTCCCGAGACCCCTAGGATAACTTTGTAAGTTAGTCTCTTTGTCCTAAATCTTGAAAATACCAAAAACAACCTCAAAATATTTAAAAAATCCAAAATGGTGCATCCATTTCATCTCGCTTTCACCTGTGATTGTCATCACTCATAATAAAATCAATCATCGCCTTCACCCTTTGGTGAGTCAGTCAGAAGCAAATTTAGCAAGTTCAAAAGTGAACACTCTAATCATCAGAGTCTTGAAAGTCTAAGTCAATTGCAAGCAAGTTGGTCAACTCAGAGTATCAATAGCTTATCACCCAAATCAGTCCCATCATAACCCTGATCACAACAGGCCCTAGGATGAAGCTTTCCTGTGATGGACATAGGCATCAGGTACCTCTCATAGTAGTTAGTCTTGGCTAGCGGTATGAAGAACAATAGCTTTTTTGTTTACTTTATATTGGTCTTTTATTGACTTATCTTATTTTGTGCTCATTCCAAGGACCTCTCGATGATGCCTAAAAAAATCAAGTTTAGAGAGAAAGGAATGGGGTAATGATTATTATCTTTTTTTATCTACTATGCTTGTTGGATACTCTTGTAAAATAACTTAGTCATGCATGATTTGTTTGTTTTGTAGGGAGGGTGTTTTAGGTATCTTGTTGACCACATAGGAAGGCTTTCTTTTCTATGTTTTGGCCCGAGATGTTTACAATACCTGAACTACATCCTGAATGAAGTATGTATGCTAAGTGTGAACAATAATACTCCTATCTGATTGATGAGTCAAATTACACCACACTAAGTACAAACACCATCCTCGTCATTTATACCTTGATGCATCGTACCTATGTGTGTTATCAAACATAAAGTAATTGGCCCTTTGAAAATCCCAACTCCTGGTAAGCAATACATCATCATCATCGCTAATAATGTGAACTTGTATGGATCCTCCTTCCATCCATCTTATTCTTCTTATTCTTCTATCTTTACTAACATTTCTATCTAAAATCAGTGTGTTGAATCAAGGTATACATGAGACTACCCATAGTTGATGATTGTCTATAATCGTCAGATCTATCTACATCAAAGAATTATATTTTGTCCTCTAATCAATAGAACCACTCCTCTCACAATTCATCTCGATATCAATTGGAAAATTAGAATTTCTACTCAATCTCTCAAGGGGGCAATATACCAACATAATCCTTTTGCTTGGGCAACAGTGGGGCATTCTTGAAAATTCAAGAATTTTTTTGACTTTGATCACAACAGTTTATTCTTTGAATCATTGCAACAAGTACATTGCTTCAAAGAGGGGAAAAATGTAGACAAGGAAATTGTACAATTTCGGTTTGACACACTTGATCTTGATTATTAACAACATTTCTTCCTGAATCATACTCTCAATATTTCATCATATTCTGTCTCTAAATGTAATGAATCATTATTCATTAAATTAAGTCTTCCTCCTCTAGTGATTAAATTAGTTAGTTAATTTAATTAACCTTACATTTCTGTTTAATTAAATAATTCATTTTATTTGATTAAATCTCTAAAGTCTTCTCACTAAATTAAATAAATTAAACCTTATTTGATTTAATCTAACATATTCCTCTTTAGGTTAAATAAATCAAATCGTTTATTTAATAAATCATTTCCATTAAATTATGATTTAAATTAATTCATTTATTTGAGTCAAAATTGTCAAATCATCTAATTCTTTAGTAAATTAATCAAATCCTTGATTAAGTTAATCCTTCTCACTAAAATCCTCTAGAGAATGCAACTTGTAGAATAAATCAATTACTTTGATTTATTTAATTCTCCATTTTCCCTCACATAGTATCAATAGGGAATATTCCCTTGTTTGAATTCAAAAAGTCCAAATGGACTTGTACATCCAACAAGGCATTCACTCCTCTTACATGTCCTTGTGCATTGAGCCAAGTGGCATTTATTTTATTCTTTTTTCCCTCTCACATGTCATTTCTCAAATTTGAAATTCCACCTAATGACATTTATCATGCACATTGACCAAAATGTGCTCATTCCTCAACCATTCACATCTTGACAAGTGACACTTGGCCATTGGATGTTGAATGATCCCACATTGCTCTATTTGATTCTCTCTTCCATTTTGGAAATCTATAAATTGGAGGTTTCTCTCCTCATTTCAACATCCACAATTCAAGCAAGTATACTATACTTCATTTCAACACACAACTTTGAGTAAACTTACTATGCTCAAATTTACCTCCATTCCACATCTTCATGCAAGGTTATTGTCTTCATTTGGGAATTAATCTTACTCATACCATCATTCAACTTGTTCAAGGATTGGGAAAGGGCTTCTTACTACACAAAAAGGTGGCACCAATCCACTATGGGATAAGGTTTAATTATATTTCTTATATGCTTCTGCTTAACTTGTTTTTCTACTCATTAGTTGCATATTTAGATATGATTAAGTATTTCATAGGGATGTCTAAGTTTTCTGGTTAAAATTAAACATCGTGCTAACAACATGAAATTTTTTAAGCCTCTCTTGCAGATTTTAAAATCCAAAATTATGAATTATTTAATTAATAGTCGAAGGTGAGTTAGAAACATAATTAAAATGTCATAATTATGCTAGGATGAAAAGTGGTAAAATAGTGTTTGCAGGCCTAAGTCATTTTTATGTGTTTACATTTTCCTCTCTTTGTCATAATGCATTTTATCATGTTATGGCAAAGAAAACAAGTCTAGAATATGGCCTAGCGGAGGTACAGAGTGCCTATGGCCCCTCAAAAAAAAATTTGAATTTTTGTCCGGGGTCAGAAAAATTTGGAAATTGTCCCAATTAACCAATTTAATGATCGGAGAAACAATGGTGTGATCAGCCTCAGAAATGGAGGACGCTTAGCTAGTCCAAATGTCAAACAAAGTTTGTCAAAAGAGCCTTTAGTACAAAATTATTAGGTCAAACCCTAAATTTCAACCTATAAATAGGTTGAAAAATCCAAACCAAGTGTCATCTTCACATTTGCTAATTAAAATTTTCAGAGATCAAAGCTCAAGAAGAAGATGGTGATTCCCTTGACAAACCACCATGGCTACTTTGTGCGGACATTCTGATGACCTGAGGGCGTAGAGACACCGTAAGTACCCTATCCAACATTTAATTTTTTCGATTATCGCACATTTAATAGGGTTTTGGTAGGGGAAACAAATGCGTTGTGACACAATTGTCATCACATAAGCTGCAAATGCTTTCACATTCGATGCATTTGTTTGCGTCGTGACACAAGTGCAATGGGTAGGTAGGTTAAAGGTTAAAAACATGCAATTCAGAGGCAAACAATGCAAGTGTCAAAATGCAATGCATATGCGGGTTTCCGTGACACAAGTGTCATGTTGCAACGCAATTGCAATGAAATAACACAATCGTTCTGAGGACGCATAGTTTATATACGGAATGACGCATTCACGATATTGTGACACAACTGCAAAATGTTGAGCCGCATGTGACATATCACGATGCAATTGTAGTCAATGCGACACAATTGTAGTTGATCATGGTTGACCAACGTTGACTTTGTGCAAACTCTTGTTTTAGATGCATGTTTGGTTTCTCAGATAGTAATAATGCACCATTGTGCTGACCCATGTGTGCTAATCCTTGTTTCTACATGTGTAGAAATGATTAGTGCCTATATACATGCAAGATTTTAGACCAACCACCTATGCCTTTATAGATCGATTGAGAGACAAGGAGAGACCGTGGTTGATGCAAATGGGGTTATAATATTACACTTATATGCCCATTATTCGAGAAAACAAGGGTTTATTGATAACACTTTGTGAGAGGTGGAACTCAGAGACCTATTCATTTCAGCTTCCTACAAGAGAGGCCATAGTTACCATGGAGGATGTTTATCGCATTTTGTGCATCTTGATCAATGGGGAGAGGGTGGTATACAATCTGCACCGAGGGTGATAGGCCCTAGAAGAGATGTACGAGGATGCTGGTGGTGGCGGTCTAGGAATTCACGGGTATGAGATTGGATGGGATGTTGTGGTTGACCAGTTTCCATGGTGAGATGCCATGCTCATGACACTGATTGTTAGAGTATTGATTCCAGATCGTCGCAACCATGGATTTTTGATTGGATGGGGGGAGGTACTAGCTCGCATGCGTAATCAAAGGACAGTTTTTCCCTGGGGGCCTTGCTTGTTGTCCATGATATATCATCAGCTTCATGAGGTATTTTATCATGAGGGACAAAGTATTAGTTACGAGACCACACTACTTATGATCTAGGAATGGGAGCACATTCCCATTTTTTGACCACCAGTGCAGATTCAACAATTGGGTGATGGGATGCCTTATGTTTATCTTTATGTGGGTTCAGTTAGCTAGACTCGTGGGGGAGATAACGGGTAATGGCATCATTGGATCGATACTTTGATCAACTTTATGTGACGCCTTATAGAGATTGTGCCCACTGGCTCAATGAAGATGGCCATTTGTCACTATGCAGACAGTTTCAATACCTAATTGGTTGCACAATGTAGATCCAGCAGATTATTGAGATGTACCTACCCCAAAGGGTACTAGGATAGTTTGGGGAGTAGCAGGATGTGCCAGTAGGGACAATAGAGTATTCACAATCCTCTAGGGAGACCATATGGGGGCCGCTGATAGCAATGGCATTAGCTGAGCAGCAAATAGAAGGCCTAATTGCATAATAGTGGTTATGGAGAGGGGGTCCAGCAGATGCTGGAACATCTACTGAGTTTGATGCCTGGTGGAAGATTCATAGGCTGACTCCACTGATAGATCCAAATGGTCCGACTCCCATAGATCAGAGATCAGTTATCCCACGGGTACAGAGAAGAGGCCAGGGTGGTAGAGACGGAGGCAGAGACAATAGGGGGGTTGGAGGGAGATATGGTGGTTAGGGAGATGGAGGCAGAGGTAGGGGAGATGATGGGGGTGGTGGGGGAGGAGATGGGAGGGGCACGAGGAGGAGGAGGGATGACGAAGGGCGAAGGCAACCTAGGATAGTTAGGCAGAGAGTGGGTAGTGTACCATTGTAACCCATCTGGGAGGAGGGTGAGGAGAGAGAGTAGCTAGTTGAGAAGGAGGCAGAGATGTGGGCAATGAAGGAGGTCAGAGTTGGAGAGGAGGTGGAGGGCAGAGTAGAGGAGGTGGAGGCAAGAGCAGAGGGAGAGATGCCAGTAGATGAGGATCCATTTTTTGAGCACCATCCTCTTGATATCGACGTGGAGGAGGTTTGAGAAGGGGAAGAGAGGGAGGAGGAGAGGGATGAGGAGGAGGATGAGGGGGAGGATGAGGCCAAGAGGAGATTATGAGAGTGAATGATTGTTGGAGATGAGGAGGGGGATAGGTCACCGATTTTTCCCATAGATGCCACCATTGATATGAGGATAATAGATATTCAGAGTAGACTACATGCGGCATTGTCTTAGAACATGGCCTTGGTAGTGGAGTTGGAGGTTACTAGGGTGGAGAGAGATCAGGTCATTATTCGACGACATGAGTCAGACCAATGGGTTATTGAGTTTGCAGAGTTTGTGCAAGGACAACAAAGGATATGGCTATAGAGCTGGCCAAGATGGCCAAGATAAGGGGTTGGTACAGGTTTCATTATGAGCAGGTTGTTCCACTAGAGAGATAGGACCCAGGATTGTCCCAATCATACAATAGGATTGGCAGTGGCACCCAGACCCACAACAGTAGCGGATCACACACTAGTAGTCATACTAGTGTTGTGGGGTCCATTGCATCAATACAGTCATCAAGCCATAGGTCACACAGTTCACATCGACATTTATCAGGTTATAGCCATAGGTCAGAGCATGGTCATAGATCAATGTCATTAGGACACCAGACAAAGCAAAGCAAAGCCAACCTCCTATTATTGATCCCACAGAATCCCAGAGTCAGACCTCAAACACCACTCCTATCCAAGTAACTTTTCACGTGATGAGTTAGTCACAACCACCTAATGAATCACCTCCACGAGATGGAGGAGGCACATCCTAGGACTTGTATTTTGATGTTTGTATTAAATACTTGTATATATTGACATTCGAGCCTGCGAGCTACATTTTTGGGATATCCTATGACTCTATCCTGTGAAATTACATTTTTGAAATTATATATATGTGATGTAGTTTTGATGTGGCCTATATGATTCCATGTGTTATGATGTTCTATGCTTTATCAAATTCTATGTGATGCTTTTATGATGCTATGAGATGTATGGATATCATGTTTTATAATTATGAATGCAATTATGGATGTGGTTATGTATGTATGCATTGTGTAATGTATGATGATGTGATTCTTACATGTTATTGAAAATAATATTTATGATGCCTATCTGTTGATACAAATGATGGTTTTATGATGTGAGATGGATGAATGCAAATGATAGCATTATGCAATGTGAATTATGGTATTTGATTTGTGCAGATGTGAAATATGAATATGAAATGCTCGTATGATCATGTATGCAACTTTGTTTTTTGTATGTCAGAGGATATCATCAGAGAACGAGATAAGAGAAGATGAAGATGGATGTGAGTGTGAAGAAAGATATACATGTTAGTACAAAAACAAAAAAATCCTTCAAAACTTTTCTTAGTACTATCCTAGTTGTTGGTCTTAATCATCATTGGGAAAAAATGTCATGATGGCTGATAAACACTATGATATGACGTAGATCAATAGTGTGCAAGGTAGAACCACCATGTAGATCAACAGTCGTAGACAAGGATGATCATGACTCATACGAGGTAAATAATTGCCCCTAGTCATTTTGTCATGACCAACCGCTAGAAAAAAATAGACTGATCATGAGATGTCGTTGCTTCTCTAAAACTTGATGTTAGGAGATCCTTGAGAAACTAGCCACCTGATAGTAAAACACAGCTAGGAAAATCATCATACTACGTTGTTGCTTCTCTAAATCCTGAAGTCAAGACATCCTTGAGAAACTAGTAGTAGGGTGATCATAAATAGACAAGGATGATCATCATGATATGTCGTGGCTCCTATGATGCAAGGAAATAATATCATGATAACCATCAAAAAGAAAAATAAAGTTTTCCAAGTGTTTTCCAAATGTTTTAATGTTAAGTGTTTTAAAATTCCAAGGTTGATAGAGTCAAGGTTGCCAAATTTTGAGCGATATCAGATTTAGGAAGGACACATCCTGAATGACGTTGATATCTAGAAGATCAATTCTTGGTGTTAGGAGAATCCATCAAAATGCTAGATGATGACGAAGATGATTAGGAAGGAAACATCCAAAGGCATAAAGAAATGATGAGAGTTTCTTTTTAGAAGGACACATATGAAGAAGAACCCAAAATTTTGCTAGGTTAATTTGTCTTGATCGGATTTGATTACATGTCATTGCTGACATGTTGTTTTGATTGAAAGTGTTGATGAAACAGATTGTTTATAGACTGCCTACTCGGGATTGACAAAATATTTGCTTGACTTGAATATAGTTGGACATGTGTGAAAATGTGGTGCCATGAACCCTAATGGATCGACCTAGTGTAGCCTCGGGGGCTCATCGATTGATGGTCTTGCCTATGTCATGCACTCAGATACCTCATAGCTCGACATGACCAATGAACTTGTCCAAAGGATAGAAGTTTAAATCATTATTTTATTTTGAAAAACCTAGAAAGACTGACCTAATGTCTCAAGGATTCAAAGATGAATCTTGCCTATGTAGCAAATGCATAGAGACAACGAAGTTCAGACATGGACAAAATATTGATTGACGTGATTTGTTGGATTGATAAGACAAATATTGAATTTGACTCTTTTTTGGGATTTTGATATTGATTTGGATATTTTTGTATTTTCTCAGGACATTTTTCAATTTTTAGGTCTTTTTTCACGACTTTTTCAAAATTTTATGACTTTTTTCAAGAATATTTATGAATGTAGAATCATGTGCAACACCCACTAGAGTTACATGATAAAGGGCTTTCCCTAGATAGATCGGGGATTACCCGGGTTGAATGATATGGAAATAGGAAAACATGGGGCAAAAGGCAAGGATATACAAGGGGTGATGTCAACCAAATGCTAATCATGGTCGGAATCGATAAGACTTAGGATGAATGTCGTGAATGTGTCAAGCCGTTGTGATTATGGAAAGTGGATAAGGGTCTATTAGAGTAACAGTACATGGTGAAGCAATGATCAAATACACATGGCGCCTATTTGTGAGGTTTTCACCATGGTACTTATCCAAAGTGCTTGTTTGCTAGGTTTTCACTATTGGATGAATTTATTTCTTTTTACTAATTTTGTCATTTTTAAATTTTTTTGGTGTCATGAAGATGCTTGTTTGCTAGGTTTTCATCAAGGGATGATTTTTCTTTATTTTTCATTTTTCATTTTCATTTTTAGGTTTTTAGCCA
Source organism: Sequoiadendron giganteum (assembly GCA_007115665.2). Taxonomy (NCBI): domain Eukaryota; kingdom Viridiplantae; phylum Streptophyta; class Pinopsida; order Cupressales; family Cupressaceae; genus Sequoiadendron; species Sequoiadendron giganteum. The sequence continues at coordinate 732,495,540 of CM021101.1, forward strand.
AGCTCTTTGATGCTATGTGTAGAACTTTCATAGATCTAGGCTGTTGATGGGTTCTATCAACTATTCTCCATCAGGTGCGGCCAACTGATAAGCTCCAAAACTGAATGTTACAGTAATAATATAAGGACCGAGCCAATTAGGCTCAAAATTTCTAGGCTTTTCACAACCAACCTGATTTCTTGGATTCTGCATGAGGACCAAGGCACCGATTTCAAATTTTCACACCATCACTCTTTTGTTATAGCTCCGATAGAGGTGATTTTGATATGCCTGGAAGTGATTCAAGGCATTTTATTGTCTTTCTTGTAACATTTATAGGTCATGTAGGCGAGATCGTCTATACTCTTCATCATCGATCATTCCCTTCAAGGAGACTCGAAGACAAGGAATTTTGACCTCGATGGTCAATATGGCCTTAGATCCGTAGACAAGGGAAAATGGAGTGGCTCCAGTGGGTATACGAATTTTGGTATGGTAGGCCCACAAGACAGGATTAAGTTGTAGGTGCCAATCTCAGCCAGCATCATTGACGGTCTTCTTAAGAATGCGAAGAATTGTTTTATTTGACACCTCAGCTTGATAGTTACCTTGTGGATAATATGGGGTGGAGAAATGAAGTTGGATGTGGAATCGCTCATAGAGTTCACGAACATCCTGATTTTTGAATTGACTCCCATTATATGTGATGATAGATTGTGGAACACCATATCGGTAGATGATGCAATTTAGGGTAAACTTGGATATCTTCTTACCGGTGATGTAAGTGAGGGGGACAACTTAAATCCACTTTGTTAAGTACTCAGTGGCGGTGATTGTGAATTTATGGCTGTTAGAGGAGGATGGATGGATCTTTCCCATGAGGTTGAGTCCCCATTATGCGAAAGGCCATGAAGAAGTGATCGGTCTTAGCTCATGCACAGATGCATGGATTAGGTCGCTGTGCACCTAGCATTTCTGACATGTCTTGACAAATTGAAGAGCGTCTTTTTCTAATGTCGGCCAGTAGTATCCAAGTCTGGTGACTTTCCTAGCTAGCATTGGACCACTCGAATGAGATCCACATATACCCTCATGTAATTCTCGTAAAGTGTTTTGGGCTTCATCAGTGTCGAGATAATGAAGAAGGGTGTTATCAAATCCACGGTGGTATAGGGTGTCACTGACGATGGTGTGTTGGGTGGATTTTCGTATAAAGGAATTTCTCTGGTTTTTGGAAAGGTTGGGTGGTAAGGTTTGGGACTTTAGATAGTCATAGATGTCTTGGTACCAAGGTGAACTGGGACCAACAATCTCGCAAACCATTTCTGGGTTTGGGATGTCATATGCCGACATCAATAATTTTTCAACTAAAAACTCAAATTGTGACACATTTTTGGGGATGTCTAAGAGAGATATAATAGTGGCCATTGCATCGACTGCCTTATTCTATGTCCTAGGAATTTTTTCAAAGGTAATTAGTTTGAAATATGTCACGAAGTTATCCACCATTCACTTGTAGGGAGAAAATTTTCATCTTTTGTTTCATAATCATCATTCACTTGGTTGATAACTAACTAAGAATCCCCGAATACGAGCAATGTCTAAATTTTCCATTTAATTGTGATCTTGAGTCCTGTGACCAATGCTTCATATTCTACAATGTTTTTAGTACAAGGGAAGGCGATCCAAAATTCCTTATGAATGGACTCCCCTTCTGGTGTGATGAACAAGATACCAACCCCTCAGCAGTGACTAGTATGAGACCCATCAAAATACAGTTTCCATGGTGACATAGGCTCTGCATGAAAGATTATAGACTCATCAGGATAATAAATATCCAATGGATGAGTGCCTTGGATGGGTACACTTGCAAGCTGATCTGCTATTACCTGCCATTTTATTGCCTTGCGCTCGACATACTGTATGTCATATTCACTTAAAATCATGACCCAATTTGCTAAACGACCTATCAATGACTTAGGAGATAATTCAGTGGATCAATCTTGGCTAACAAGTGTGTTTGGTGACTCAACATGTAATGTCTTAGTTTCTATGCTTTGAAGAAAATTGCAAGGCATGCATGTTCCATGGTTGTATAGTTCAACTCATATCCTATCAGTGTGCGACTGATATAGTATAGGGCTCTTTATTTCTCCTCATGGTTGTTTTGTGCCAATAATGCCCCCAGTAGATTTGTAGTTGCTGAGACATACAAGATCAACGACTTGCCTTCGATGGGCGAAATTAGGACAGGTGGTGTCAATAGATATTCTTTGATTTGTTCGAAGGCTGTGTGGAATTTTTCTATCCATACAAAGGGGATAATTTTGTGTAACATGTATTGAAATGGTTTAAGCTTGTCTTCCAACTGTGCGATGAAGCATCAGATGGACTGTACTCTATCCTGAAGTGTTCTCAACTCCCTGATTCCTTTTGGTGGATGCATGTCTAGAATTTATTTCACTTTAGTAGAATCAACTTCTATTCCTCATCGTAATACTATGTAGCCCAATAGTTTGACTGAAGTGATCCCAAAAACATTTTTTTGGGTTCAAACAAATCTTGTAATCCTCTAGCTATCTAAAAATTTTGTCTAGGACTTTGAGATGATCTTTTCGTCTCAAATATTTGGCCAAAAGGTCATCCACATAATCTTCCATTAGGATATGCATCATGTCATGAAAGATTGTTGTCATAGCTCTTTGGTATGTGGCGCCTACATTCTTTAGGCCAAAAGGCATGACAATCCAACAATATGTTCCCCATGGGCAAGTGGATGCTATTTTGTGTTGATCCTCAGTTGCAATTCAGATTTGGTTATAGCTCAAGAAACCATCCATGAGAGATAGCATCGTATACCCTACTGTGAGATGAATAATCATGTCTATATTTGGTAATGGGAAATCATCTTTTGCACAAGTCTTATTCAAATCTCTGAAATCCGTGTAGATACGGATTTTTCCGTTTGGCTTTGTGACATGGACAATGTTGGATATCTAGTCAGCATAATCTATTGATCTTATGAATCCAACATCCAATAACTTCTTTAGTTCAGCCTTTACAAGTAGTGCAATATGTGGATGCGTATTCCGTAATTTTTTTTTGACTGGTTTTATATTTGGGATTAACAGAAGTTGATGCAATACCAATTCTAGATCTAGACCTTGCATGTCAGCATATGACCATGCGAAGCTAACTTTCCTTTCTATAAAGAGTTGTTGAAACTCACGTTTTTCTTCTTTTGTTAAGGATGCAGCTAAGAGAACCATTTTGGGATTCTCTGGTGTGGCTATGTTAACTTCGCTAGTGTCTTCAATTAGCATTGCTGATTTTCCCTGTGTTATGGGAAGAAAGTCCAATCCTCTTGATGAGCTTGAAATATGCTCATAATTAGAATATTATGATGTATTTTTAATACCCTTACTCTTTTATTGATGGTTTTTAAAACTCTTTGATTAAAGACTATTTATCTAAAATCGGGTAGTATCTTGTAGCAACACATTCCTATATTCTTACAGCTTAACATCTCTTTGTGTCTGTATTTATTGCCCTGTTTGACCTCCCAAATCACTGATATAATGCATGTGGTTTTTGGATAATGAAATGGAGTTAATCTGTGATTAATGAATGTGTATCGTGTTATTGTGTGTGTGCTTTCTTTTGCTTTTGTCACCATGTGTATCACAGGTTGTTGAAAGAGGCATGAAAAAGTCAAAATGTAGCAAATCTCGGCCTTGAAGTAAAGTACATTTCCAACACGGCATCGAGGAAGTTGTTCCAGCAAAGACTCTCTGACTGGGTCATTGGCAGGAAATCTAAATGATCATTAATATAGGAAGAGTGGAATGCTATATTCTCTCTAAATCGATTGAACAGATATGGTTTCATTTATGAGAAGTTTGTTCCTCGGCATCAGGAGGCATTTATGTCCATGTCTTTCTCTGTAAGAGTTAGGTAGTTAGTTTCTTTTCTATAAATAAGTGTTCCTCCTACGTGAGTGAACAGACTAGACTAGAGACAATAGAACAAAATAGAGTGTATTAAGATTAGTATGAGAAACAGAGTTTTGTGTTAGTTTTCTTACAAGCAGAATGATCAATGTATATGATTCCAAGTTTATGAATAAAAGTTGATGAAGTTTTGAGTTCAATTCTTGCATAAACTAGTTGAGGCTTGCTAAGGGGGGCCCACTTAGTGAATATATGTATTTATTTATTTATTTCCATTGATTAGAACTTAGAATTTCATTTTCAAAGGTTTCAGTGCAAGCTAAGTCTTATATTATTCCTACAACATCGAGAATCCATCCCTGTGTTTTTCTGCAACATAAGACCAGTTCATAGTTTGTTCCTTAGTAATAGTTTTCATGATTTTTGCTTTGATTAAGTTATGCTTAAGTTAAGAAGACTTTGCATTACGTTCCTACATCATAGGTAGAATTCCTTCCAAGCATTTATTTCTAGTAAATTGTGGCTGAAACTGGTTCTTAGTGCACATACAGTTCCGCTCAATTTCAAGTATACGTTCCCTGGTTTGACAATATAAATGAATGACCATAAGAAGATGTTAGTCACCTGTTGGAATGTCCAATTTCCAGGTTAGGATTTGTCATGAATTTTATATCCTTTTGTGATCGACCAATCATTTTTGGCATCATTGCCGGGGATGGTGTCAAGCTAAGAACCTATCATAGTCATTGTTAGCAGTAGTTTAGTGTGATTATTCAAGCATTTTTAAATTCTTTCAAATTTTTAGTTAAGTCCGTTACATGCATAGAAGAAGAGATGCTCTAGGAATATTCCTCCCTAACCTTCCATTCATTGGTAACAATTTTGAACTAGCTTTTAATCTATTTGAGGAAGGAGGAGACCAAGATATCAATCCATTTGTCATTGTTGAAGACCTGCTTTCTGAAGTTCCCTTTGCCCTAGGTGACTAAGAACCTCAAAAAAATCCATTTTGTTTGATACTCTATCAAGCAAATATGGCACAAAATCCACCTAATCGACCTCCTACTTTTGAATACCCCATCATCACCTAGCAAGATAATGATAACCTTAAAAATATTCCTTCTTCATTACTTCCCAAGTTCTATGGACTAGTTATAGAGGATCAAGACACTTTCTTGTTTGAGTTTGACATCCTCTGCCACAGCTATGATTACACTTTAGATACTCACAGGCTGAAGTTGTATCCTACTACTTCGAAGGAGGGAGCTCTTAGATGGTTTATGAGTTTGGGAAGGGATGATGTTGATAGTTGGGCAGTCATGCAAACAAAATTTCTTGAGAAATACAAGGAATATTGTAAGAGTGGTAGTAAGGGTGATGATATATTTTGAATTCAGCAAAAGGAGGAAGAAAGCTTGGAAGACTATATCTCAAGGTTCTTGTTTTCCTTGAAAAAGAATTCAGACCATACTCTCAATGAAGAATCTTAGAAACTACTTTTTCTGAGGGGAATCAATGATGCTTGTATAGATGCCCTAGATCTGATGGGAGGAGGAGATATAATCCAAGTGCCTTGGGATGATATTAAGAGCATATGTCATAGCTACTCTCGAGAAAATGTTAAAAAGGGTAGAGGTCATCAAGCCACAGTGGGAAAGTCTTCTACTAATGGGGTTTCACAGATGGAGATCTCAAATTCAATATATGAATTCAAGCAGGATATCATAAACAACATAGCTACATAGTTGGATACTATGCAAGCTCGGAAGAAACATGAGGAAGCTGGGGCAATCTTGGCCAAGTTCTATCCACATTGTAGACAAAAGAAACCTGACTGCAGATGTAGGATGGTGGCTAACCTAGACGCTAAGCAATTACCTACTAATTTTAAGGTAGTAGAGGGTGATGATGACCAAGTATTCTTTGTTGCACAAAGGCGCCCATGGGCTCAAAGACAAGGTATGCCTCAAGACCCTTTGACTTTTGGTAATCTTTATTTTAACTACAATAACCAATGGCAACCTACATATTCTCCATCACCACCTTGGAATACCTCTCAACCACACTGGCCTAACTATCAGAGTCCTTAATGGAAATCTCCTCAAGGAGGTTGGCAGCAGCCACAAGGACAGTGGACTCCACCCCAAGGTAACTGGAAGCAGAATCCTCAATGTAGAGGTTCTCAACAATGGCAGAACCAATCCCCTGGATTCTTGCAGCTTCAGCAACCACAACCTCTGGCCCTCATGCCACTTCTTGCAACACCTGTAGCAAATATTGGCCCTCCAAAACAAACACCTATGCCTACTCAACCATTTCTAAATCCTAATAATAAGCAACAACACCAATAGTATTCTATGTATTTTGCAGAAGCCAATCAGTATCCAACTTATTCCTTGAATATTAATTATATCCATATTAGATACGCAACCACTCTCCCTACTCCATAGCCGCCAGTTATTACTGAGATTCCAGAATATGCCTCTAAAAAACCTACTGATCCTACAAAACATATACCTATATCAGATACTGTCTCTGAGGAGCCCGTCTTGCAACATCAAGCCAAATTGCCTTTTCCTCAAAGATTGCAAGTTACTACATCCAAGTCTATGGAAGAGCCTATCTTTGATATTTTGGATCAACTAAAGAATGTACAAATTCAAATTCCCCTCTTTTAAGCCATTAAAGATGTCCCAATTAATGGGAAAGCTATTAAGGAGGCTTGTTTGAAGAAACTTGGAAGAAAGGAAAAGGATCCTCAAACTATCCATGTTCTAGGACATTTGGCATACACTATGTTAGGGAAGGTAGTCATGCCAAAATATGCTGACCCTAGGAGTCCTGTGGTACAAATAAATATTAATGGCTAGATAGTAAAGAATGTTTTGATTGATCTTGGTGCAGCCATCAATGTAATGACCAAGCATACTATGGAGTATTTGAATATCCTAACTATTAGGTCTATACCTACCATCCTGTAGCTTGCTGATAGTTCCACAATAACACCTGATGGCATGGTAGAAGATATAATTGTCAACCTTGAGTCTTGGGAATACCCAAGAAATTTCACCATATTGTCCACTAAGGAAACTTTGGGAGGATATCCTATCATCCTAGGTAGACCATGGTTAGCCACAACTGATTCTTTTATAGGATGCCATTCAAAAGACATGACAATATCTAATGGTTAGTCAACAAAGAAATTGGCTTTATACCCACCTGCCCAGCCTCAGCCAGACTTGTCTCAACCAATTTGGCTAGATTTAGGAGAAGAAACTGAAGAATTCAATTCATTGGCTCAACTAATGATGCTACAAACTAAGCCATTTTCCCAACTTCAGAGTGAGGATTACCTGCTTTTACACATTTTATAGTCCAACTCTGATATGAGTAGCCAATCTATTCTAGATAGCTGTCCTCAGTAGTGCTTCCTGCAACAACTGAATCCTGAGAGCCTGCCACCTAAATTTCCTATAGTTTATCAACTTTTATTCCACAAGAAATACAGACACCACCTTTATCAGTAGCCTCCATGAGTGATCTTACCAAGCAAATAGAGCTGTCTTCAGGCCGCTGTCAGAATATTAATAATAAGCTGCCTGAATCTCAACAAACTGCCCTAGTCACAATGCTACAAGATCAACATAGAGATTTTGCATGGGACTATGGGGATATGAAGGGAATAGATCCTTAACTCTGTGCTCATAGGATCTACATTAAGGAAAACTGTTCACCTATTAGGCAGCCTCAAAGAAGGATAAACCCAACACTCAGGGAAATACTTAAAAATGAGCTCCAAAAATTGCTTGATGCTGGTTTTATCTACCCCATTTTAGATAGTCAATGGGTATCTCCATTAGTGACCGTTCCTAAAAAAGGTGGAAAATAGAGAGTTTGTGTAGACTACAGGGAGTTGAACACAACAACTAAAAATGATCACTTTCCACTGCCATTTGTTGACCACGTGCTAGACTCATTGTTTGGTAAAAAGTATTTCTCCTTTTTGGATGGATATAGTGGATATAATCAAATTACAATTGCTCCTAGGGATTAAGAAAAATCAACTTTTACCTGTCCATGGGGAGCTTTTTCCTAATTTGTCTTACCTTTTGGCTTGTGTAATGCACCTACAACATTTCAAAGGGTAGTAATTAGTATTTTTCCAGACATTTCTCATGATTCTATGGAGATCTACATGGATGAATTTACCACTTATGGAGTTACTTATGAAGAAGCATTACAAAATTTGGAGAAAGTGTTGAAAAGATGTAAGGAGCACAATTTGTCTTTGAATAGTGAGAAGTGTTTTATGATGATGCAAAAAGGAATTGTTTTAGGCCATCATATCTCTCAAGCAGGAATTCAAGTTGATCCTGCAAAAATAGAAGTCATTCTAACTTTGCAAAAAACTCTGAAACAAAAGGATTTTAGAAGCTTCTTAGGACATGTTGGATATTATAGAAGATTTGTCAAATATTTCAGCAAAATAGCCAGTCCATTATATGCCAAATTGACTAAGGATTGTGAATTTAATGGGACTAAGGCCTATGAAATAAGGAAAGCTTCCCTAGAACATACTGAAGCTATCCAACAACAAAAAAAAAATGGCATGACCACCATATCAGAACTAAGCAATTCTTTGCCGATGATTGGGCACTACTCCATGACTCCACGTACAAGGAAAATCAAGGTAAACTCACCACAAGATGGCTTGGTCCTTAAGAAATATAAAACGTGTTTGATAATGGTTCAATTCAATTGGCTACAATAGATCTTGTCTGATTCAAGCTACTAGTTAATGGGCACTATCTTAGGTTGTATCATAAGCCAACATCCAAAGAAGAATTTATGAAGCAGTTTATTTTAGATGTAGCCACTGATCTTCCTGCAGTAAAAGGCTTCGACCTTTCTCCTGCAACATCTCTTTAAAATACTATGTTGCATGACCATAATAAAGGTTTCCTTTTTAAGGAAGCCACTTTCTTCATTTTTCATCCATCACCATCATTCATTCCATCTTCTTCCATGTCACCCATCCATGTCATCCATCTTTCCGTACCACCTTCATTTATGGTTTCCATTCCATTCATCATTTCAAGCTGAGCTATGATCTTTCCCAGCATCTACAAGCACTTATTATAAGGTACGTGATATCTTTTATTGTCACATCATTTATTTATTTCATTTATTCATTAAATGCTATGTATCTATTAGTCATTATTGCCTATTTTTCACCTATCCTTTTGCACATGTGTGGACACATGCCAAATTTTAAGTAGGGGCGGGAATAATCCATTTGAAAAATTTTTCTTGTGCCATTTCCATGTCTATCAAGACAATTTTATTTTCTTGCACTTACCAAGTACGACTGCGTGCTTTTATCCTGATCAACAAGTTAACTACTTGATTTGAGTCATTTTTAATAATCATTTCATGTAAATATCCTTTGTATCATTCTTGGTAAGTAAATAAAGGTAATAGCAGAAAAAAAAGAAGTAGGGCGAAAAAAGTTTTTTGAATTTTCAAAAGAAGTTTGAGTTTCAAGCATCTCAACTAGGATAATTTGTGAATATGGGTGGCCAGTTAGTGAGACATGAGCCTGCAGCTCATGAAGCCTTGACACAAAATCCTCAAGTGGTTTAGGCATTCAACAATTGTGGATGGATGAATTATTTTTTGGGGATAGATTCCTTTAATGAGGAAGCTGCAGGTGAGTTTTTGAGAACTCTTTTAGAGGGAGAAGCTGCACTATGAGGTTTGATAGTAGCCATTAAAGAAGAGGGGATTGTTGAAGTAACTAGGCTTCCGAAGGTAGGAGAGAACTTTCCTTCAAGAAGAGATGTTGTCTCTCCTAGGGTAGAATTCACAATACCAACAGATGGACCCTTATAGGTTTCCAAACAAGGATGCAAATGGGTGTCACTGCCTTATCCATTCTCAGAATATGCCTCATTCATAATCAGCTATTTGAATTGTGAGGGATGTTTTTCCTATTTGCATTCTTATCATTTCAAACTATTGAGTCATATAAGGCACGATTTAGCTATCAATGTTCAAAGAAATTTTGTTAAACCTTTTGGAACGTAGTGCCCATGAAACCTAGAGGGGTAAGGACAAATCTATCACCCATCATTCCCTCATTAAATTATTGATTGAGCATTCCTTGAGGGATGTATCACCCCTTTCTTGGAAAGAATTTGTTGCCCAGAAGGGTCTGCAACCTCCAGAACCTCCTAGAGCACTCCCTCGACAACGCAAGAAAAAAAAGAAGAGAGTAGAATCCACGAGTAGGGAAGCAGAGAAAGAATCATCTACTCCTGCAACACCTAGTCCTATAGGCTCTACACTAGAGCTCTCTACCCAGGTAAAAATAAGGTCTGCTGGTAGAAAAGAAAAAGGGAAAACGAAGGTGGGAGAGTCATCTAGGGCTGAAAAAACCCGAGAATCAAATCCTCATGTTCAAAAACAAAAACATTCTACTCCACTCTCTCCTATGGCAACACCTGTTGCCACCGTAGTTTCACTATCACCTTCTCCTACTGAGTCTGAATCCTCGAGGAAAGTAAGAAAGAGGAAAGTTGCAAAAGAGCCTCCTACAACTACTACATTTCCAAAAAGAGTTTCATCAAGGAAACAGTGTAAAGTTACCTCAACCTCAACTCAACCTGAAATTATAGTCATTCCTAAGGAATCTGAAGAATTCAGTCATGATGTTTCCCAGAGTGTATCTGAGAATGTTCCACAAAGTTCATCTGTTATTCCTGGGGAACTAAAAATTGAGACAATGGAAGTTGAGGAAGCACAACATGATAGTGGTAATAAAAGGAGGATGCCAAGCCTTGATGACTTGGCTGAAGTAGTTGAGAAAATTTCAAGAGAAACACAATCTCCTCCTAGGCAGCAATAGGAGTCCATCCTGTAGAAAGAGGAAGAACAACCTAAACAAACTGAAGTGTCCAATGAAACACCATTACCCTCTGGAACTTGTCAAGCATTGGTTTTTTATAAAAGGACATTGCTGATTGAATATTTGGAATATCTTAGGATTACATGGAGGCCTGTTACACTTCAGACTTTGAGTTTCTACCATTTAGCTAGAATTGACTTTCAACAAAGTCTTTGGGAAGAAGAAAAGAAGAAATTGAAAAAGGAAATTGAAAGAAAAAATATGAAATTCAAGAAATTAAAGAGAAAATGGATGAAATGATGAAGGTAATTGGTAAAATTATGGAATGTAGACCACCACCTAGGGTATATGCTATGTGCCTTAAAGAGAAATTTCTATGGTTCCAATTGATGAGAATTTCTAGAAATTTAGACCTTGACATTCACACAACTAAGGAATTTTATGATGCATATCAAGTAGCACCCAATTGGCTAAGAAATTCTTTATGTGAGTTTTATCTACATGGTTTGCTAAATCCCTTTGAAACAGAATGAAATCCGCTTCTCTACATTGGTGAAATTCATCTGAGGTCACTCATGTCTTGGGCGGCCAATGAAACTAACTATGGGAAACAATTAGAGGCTTATGAAGAGGCTGAAAGGAATGAACCTATTCCGCTGCGACCTGAAAGCTCAGATCCCCAAATAGTTCTGAGAACTTGGCTTACTATTGCGTGTGGATTCCATGATCCTATGGAAAGAATGAAAGTATTTGATATCAGGAAGAAGGTGTATGATGAGTTCAAAGACCAAACATATCTATTTTGGAAGCTTTCATCTTTCAAAATTAAAACAAGATGGGAAACACTGACTGTTGGTTTGAGAAAATCTGAGGCTCATAGCCCATTGAACTTTAAAGCAACCATCAAAAGGATAGAGAAGTATATGCAGTTGGGTCTCCAGGAAAGGTTTGAGTTATGGTTACCATTAACATTTCGACCTCCAATTTTGATGTGGCCACTTTACCCTTATTTGGCTATAGATGTTAATAAGGATGCAGAAACCCGCAGGTATGAGAGATGGAAAAATTTCAGAGGTTTCTACTACAAATTTGGAACTTCATTGCAAGGCGATGCTACTCCCACTAATTTCAGAGAAACAACTAGAAAGCTTTATGCTGGAGGACCATCATTAGAATAAGTAGGGGGAAAATGATGAGTTCAAAATATGCTCATAATTTGAATATTATGATGTATTTTTAATACCCTTACTCTTTTACTGAAGGTTGTTTAAACTCTATGATTAAAGACTTTTTATCTAAAATTGGGTAGTATCCTGTAGCAACACATTCCTATATTCCCACAGCTTAACATCTCTATGTGTCTGTATTTATTTCCCTATTTGACCTCCCAAATTACTGATATAATGCATGTGGTTTTTGCATAATGAAATGGATTTAATGTGTATCATGTTATTGTGTGCATGCTTTCTTTTACTTCTATTACCATGTGTATCGTAGGTTGTTGAAAGAGGCATGAAAGAGTCAAAGCGTAGTAGATCTCGGCTCTGCAGTAAAGTCCATTTCCAACACAACATCGAGGAAGTTGTTCCAGCAAAGACTCTTTGACCGGGTCGTTGGGAGGAAATCTAAATGATCATTAATCTAGGAAGAGTGGAATACTAGATTCTCTCTGAATCAGTTTAACATATATGCTTTCATTTATGAGAAGTTTGTTCCTCGACATCAGGAGGCATTTATGTCCATGTCTTTCTCTATTAGAGTTAGGTAGTTATTTGATTTTCTATAAATAAGTGTTCCTCCTGCGTGAGTGAACAGACTAGACTAGAGACAACAGAACAAAATAGAGTGTATTAAGATTAGTAGAGAAACAAAGTTTTGTGTTTCTTTTCTTACAAGTAGAATGATCAATGTATATGATTCCAAGTTTATGAATAAAAATTGATGAAGTTTTGAGTTCAATTCTTGCATAAACTGGTTGATGCTTGCTAAGGGGGCCCACTTAGTGAGTATCTTTAGTTAGTTGTTTATTTCCTGTTGATTACAAGTTAGAATTTCATTCTTGAAGGTTTTAGTGCAAACTCAGTCTTATATTGTTCCTACAACATCAAGAATCCATCCCTGTGTTTGTTCCTATAACATAAGACTAGTTCATAGTTTGTTCCTTAGTAATAGTTGTCATGAGTTCTACTTTGATTAAGTTATTCTGAAGTTAAGAAGACTTTGCATTACATTCTTGCATCATAAGTAGAATTCCTTCCAAGCATTTATTTCTATCAAATTGTGGCTGAAACTTGTTCTTAGTGCACATACAGTGCTGCTCCATTTCAAGTATACGTTCCCTGGTTTGACAATGTAAATGAACAACCATTAGAAGATGTTAGTCACCTGCTGGAATGTCCAATTCCCAGGTTAGGATTTTTCATGAATTGTATATCCGTTTGTGATCGACCAATCACCTCCATCCTTAGGCACCCCAGAGAGGTTTTCACCTTCAGATGCATCCTTTATTTTTACTATTTTATTGTGAGAAGGTGCCTTGCGGTTTTCACCTAAAGACATTTATTTTTTTGTCTTGTTCTTTTCTTTTTTGCAACTGGAGGATTGTTCAGTCTCCCCGAAGAAAGATGCACAATCTAGGTCAATCAAAAATCCTATTTTGTGATCACCCCATGGTATGCCTTCTCGGAGCCCCATGAATTCTGCTATTGTGTCAGCATTCTGAAAGATATCCATCACTGGTGGTTATTGCTGGTCCCAGTCAATCATTTGCAGGTAAACAAGGGAAATCGCATCGTCAATATTGGTAAAAGATAGGGAAGATGTGGAAAGTGTGCAAATTGAAGCCTCAAGTGTGAAGGAAAAGTTGTCAATTTCAACTTCTGTGTCAGATGCAATGGATGGACCATATTCAGATTTAGATGAGTTGAAATCATATTCATAATAGGGCACAAAATTATTTGTATCATGACTATTGGATGGCCTTTCAGAGGTATGAATGGTAGTTTTAGATAGGTCAAGCTCATGGGTGGGCTCGAGAATGGGGTGGGACATTTCAGATGTTTCCGAGGACAATTTTTGTTCTTGTGGATCCCAAGGAATGCTTACCCATTCCTTATTTTTGGAGTGTTGGTCAATAGGATCAATGTTTTATTCTTGTCACAATCGTTCTTCAAAGGGGGGTTGGCTAGGGTCTAGGAATAGTTCATCAATATTATAGTTGCTCAGGGTTTTCTGAGATCCCCATTCCCATTTATTAGAGTCAATTTTGGTAAGGGATTCTTCGCATGTCTCAAAACTTTTTGTAGCCATTATGTTCTCACTTGAAAGTTCATAGGTACGTCAATCGTTAGTTGTGAGTTGGTCAAACCCTAGCCCTATGTACCTTGGTCTTGCAAAAGTGATAACAGGTTCTCTCCTTCCATTGTTGGCCTTTCCAAGACCACTTGTGTCGTCAAACCCTAGTGCCTTGCATATATCATAGCCTTTTCCATAGAGATGCACTGATAGTGGAGGTAACTCTTATGGGTCTTTGTAGATCTAGTTAGCTATGTCGATGATGACTTCATTACTCATATCCCCCCATAGTGTGAAAAAAGTTTTTGATGGAACCTTGAAGTTGTTTTGGGCTTGATTGCGAAACATGGTCTACCATAGACTTTAGGCGGCTTAGGTATTGTGGTGATACAATAAGCTATATTCAGTTTGAATTCTCCACAACCAAGTTCTTGGATCTGAAGGTATTTACTTGGTATGGAGGCCGAGGAAGATGGTGTGGAAAAAGTTGATGGAATGGATGATTTGGTGAGTGTAGACAGGTCAATATATTTGGAAGAGGTGGAAGACGAGGTTTCTTGATTGATGGGTACCTAGTGCTCAGCAGTGGCTCATAGATTGGTACAGTATTGAAATGGATTAGGATCTCCTGGGATAGTAATTTTAGTACCATCAAAAGCGAACCTCAGGCATTAGTGGTATGTGGAAGGAATGGCCTTTAGGACATGAATCCAGGGGTGACCAAGTAAGATATTATAATTTATGTCAAGATCCAAAAATTAATATGTTGTATCTATAATAACCGGTCCCACACGAATTGGAATTGTGATGATGCCTTTAGAAGCACGTTCTTCATCATCATATGCCTTGATTACAATGCTCTTGGTAGCATCCACACATGCATTAGAGAAGAAAAGAGCTTTAACCAATTTTAAAGAGTAGATGTTCAATCCTGCTCCGCCATCTACTAGGACTTGTCTAACCTTATGTTTGTGGAAAAAAACCTCGATGGGAAGGGCAACATTATGAGATGGTTTGAGTGAGTAATAGTCACTATCCGAAAAGGTAATGTGGTGAGGTGAATTCAGATATCTAACCATAGTTTCAAAATGGTTGTCATCAATGTTAGTTGGGGAAAAAGACTCTTGCAGTACTTTATCCAAGATGGCCTTATGTGCGGGTGAGATACAAAGCAATTCAAGAATGGATATTTGAGTGGGTATTTTATTCAATTGCTCGATAGGGTTGAACTCTGGCTTAGGGTTTGATTGTTTGGTAGATGGACCAGGTATGGTAATGTAAGCTGATGTGCAAAGGGACCTGGGATGGTGACCTTTCCTTTCCATGTTATGACGTTGTAGTCTGAGGCCTTTTTAATGGTAATAGTATTGACACATTGTTCTTCATCAACACCTCACAAGTTGTTGATGATGGTACCATCGAAATAATTGAAGGCAGGACAAATGTAATTGGCTTGATTATTGGTATTCTTCATGCCAGATGAGGAGGGTTTACTAGAACCATGATCCTATAGTCAGTTCCTATGGATTGTATGATCTGCATTAGATGCAAATGGTTGACTTCCTAACTCAACGGTATGGTTGTCAATAAATTCTTGCACTAGATTTCACAACTGGCAGCAAGAGGAAGTTTTGTGCCCTTTGACCCAGTGGTAATCACAAAATGCATTATCATCCCACCATGATGGCTTGAACTGACCAGGGTCATACAGTTTAGGTTGTTCCAACGTTATGACACCATTTTGGATAGGTTTCTTCAAGATAATTTTGATAGGTTCACTTAAAGGGGTGTACGTGCATTTTTTAAATTGTCATGGTTGATGCAACTGCCTTTGATTAGATTGAGCGAGATTATTTTGAATAGCATTGGCAGTTGGTGTCGGTGTAGTCACAGGTGCACTTTGATTTTGAAGTCCTTTGATGGTGAGCACATGACCTATTGCATTAATGGTTTTTGCATCGACCACACTGTCGTTTGTGATGTGTTTATTCTTAACCCAGTATTTGTTTTTGTCATTGGAGCTACTTGGGTTATTGTTTGTGGTGGTGTTGATGGTTTTTCCACCATACTTTAATTCTCTTTTAGTGATCAAGGCTTTCTCAAGTTGAACCCCCTTTTCAATAAGATCAACAAAGGTGGTGCAACAATGGACTTGTAAGCCATACCTTAGTGGTCCTAGGATATTTTGTACAAACATGGCAACTTTCTCCTTTTCAAGTATTTCTTCTAGACATCTACTTGCTAAGGTTCTCCATCTTTGAAAGAATGGGATAAAAGTCTCTCTTGCCTCCTCTTGGGTAAGTCGACATAAGGATCTAATGTCAATATCCATGTCAATGTTATAGGTGTAGTTTTCAACAAACTTGTTTGCCAATTCATCCTAGGTTTTGATTCCTTTAGGCAATAATAAGAACCACTCTAGTGCATGGCCTACGAGACTTCTAGAGAAGAGTCTCATGAGATAGGTTTGCTCATACCCAAAGTCCATGCAACTGGTGGTGAATTCTCTTATGTGTTCAATGGGGTTTGTTTTTCCTTTGTATTTAGGAAAATGTGGTACCACATATCCATGAGGAAAGGGTTGCATTTACAAGGTTGTGTCAAATGGATATGGACATAAGTCATGTGACATGCAAGAATTTTTGTTTGATTGTTGCAAGGTATCCACTTGCATTTTAAGAGCAACAAGTTGGAGTGTGAGTGCCTCCAAAATTGGGTTATTGGTAGCATCACACATGTTGGTGATAGGTATGGATTGGTTTCCCACCTATTGTGATGAGATGTGTTGGTTTGGGATTGGTTGTTGGTGAGCAAAATGAGTGTTCTAATTTCACGGTCATTGGAAATGAGTGTGTTGATGCGAGATGTGTTGATGTGTATGGACTTGAGGTGCATAAGTTGGGATGTGGGATCCTGCCATGTTGTATTGAATTTGGGGGCCTTGTTTGTTTTGAGAACTTTGATGCCCAAATTGAGTGGAAAATTGGGTTCCTTGATTTCCTTGCCCAAATAGGTAATTATGGCCTTGAGGAATGTGGGTGTTTTGCCTCAAAGGAATGTTGGTATTAACCTATGAAGAATTAGGTTGGGGGACTTGAATGACAAATCTTCGTTTATTCCTCCCAAAAGGGTTTGATGAGTTGGTTGCCAAAGAATTTGAGGAACCTAATAAAAGGTTTGTTGGTGTACCCATGGAACTAGATGAAGTTCCAAGGAGGTTTGAGGTTGTTGTACCCATTATTGATCCAAATGTTTGTGAAGGAATATTGGATGTTTGTTGGGGGATGGATTGTGATATGGTGTTGGTTTGGGTAGATGATCCCCCAATAGATGTTGTGTTGATTGTGGTGGTAGCATGACCAAGGGAGGTGATATTAATGGTTTTAATGACATTTTGTGAAGTGAATCCCATGGAAGTATTGTGTGATTGGGAATTAGGAGATGTTGCTATAATAGTGTTGAGGTCAAATCCTTTTGGTAACCTAGCCCCTTGGTCAAGGAGCATGGCTAGATATCTGGCTGAATCGTTTAGAACGAGTTCTTCCACAAAAGAGGCCACTTCTAGGTTTTGGGCAGCAGCTTGTATGTCTTCTTCAATAACTTCCCCATTTTAGTCTTTGCAGAAAAAATGTTCAAAAGGATTGTGTGGAATGGACATCTCACTAAAAGGATTGATAATAGAATTTCCCATGTCATTAGAAAGAGTGTTCATGTCATTAGGGAATGAATTCATATCATTGGTGAAACCAAGAAAGTTGGTGTCTTGACCAAAAGAATCCACGAGTCTTTTATTTCTCTGTAATCTAGTTTCAACCATAAATGTTTTGCTCAAATTTGGGATGATGGGGGAGAATGACCTAAATATGACACTATGTTTTTGGGTTTTTTGGAATTAAGGAATGTTATGAAATGCAAATGAGACCAAAAGGAGACTAAAGGTTTGTGAATGCAAATGATATGACACTAAAGTTAGGAGACTAATGGTATGCAAACTAAAAGGAGCCTAACATTCACTCCCTATTGGTAAATCTAAGGAGATGAATACTTGACCATACAAAGTTTTGGCAAAGCCTTAGGTTTGGAATATCAATGGATTGTAAAAGGAATTAAAGGAGGACAAAGTGAAATTTCCACATTAGACTATTGAGTGGGAAATAGTTCACCAAAGATATTGACTAAAATACAAAGGGTGATTGATTCCAATGATAACCTACTTTTGAATGCAAAGGTTTTAATCATGGATGGTAAGGAATCTACTCCTAAAATATGCAAAATGAGTGTGTAAGGAGATGGTAGAGTTTTACAATGTAAGTAATGAAAATGCAAATGAGATCCTATGGTGAGTTAAAGAATGCTATGTATAATGCAATGATGAGGGAAGTTGAGAAATTTTAATGTTTGGTTTGACAAAAACAGTAGAGAAAGGCTTGATGGAATCTGGAAAAAGACAAGTTTGGACCTTAGTTTTGAAAGTGAAAAGAAATTTTTGAATCTGCAAATGCGTCACAACAAATGCATTATGACAAGGTAGATGCATCTCCATAAGGGTGATGGAGGTGTTCTAACTAGAAAATGCGGCTCGAAATGGTGAATGTAGTTCGGTATCAATCAAATCTAGTTTGGAAAGGTGATTGTGGCATATGAGCAAGAAAATGCGGTTTGATAAGGTGATTGTGGTGTTTGCAGTTTCGAATACGGCTCAATAGAGTGATTGCGACTAAGAAGTAAGCAAGTGTGGTTTGACAGTGTGATTGCATTGCATGAAGAAAATTTGGAAGAGAATTTCAACAATTTGACCATTTTGTTTCAGATTTTGGCAAGTTTGATGCTCATTTGTTGAAATTGTCTGAAAATAGTTGGCAAAACCATGGTGTTGTAAAAATGAAAAACAACCACATAGAAGACAGTTACAAAAAACCTATGGCTGCAAGGACATTATTCTTATGGATCCCACATGGATTTTACTCCAACCACATATCCTTAGCAGATGAATTAAGAAGATTGGCCCCACAAGCTCCCCCTTACAGTGCACTCACTTCTTAGGGCAACCAAGCTTCCAACCTCCATTAAAATCCCATGGCAGATTGATCATCTCTACTAAGAACTGCGTAGATATGGGTGCCTTGGCAACGACCGTTGGTGCACGAAAGAATAGAAGGTTTGTGTTTACTAAAACAAAGGTTTTATTCTGGGCACCCATTCAGAAGGCCATGCGAGAGGCATTATCATCCCAATCTCTAGAGGTTACGCTCTACAGGTTTCAATACACCACAAGGGTACTGGGGAGTCAATTACTAGTCCATAGAAAGTTCTGTAATGCTAAGCTTTCCTTAACATTAAAATTTATATATTGGTTGGGCATCGCTTGGATTTAGCGCGTTCTCAATTTGAGTCGCTTTGTGGTGAGTATTTTTTCCCACCAAAGTAGGCCCAATTTCTAAGGCTAACAAAAGTGAGCCAACATATTCATAGTTCAATCAATCTTTGTTTAAAAACAAAGAGAGAGCACATGAAGATATTAACTCACACTCACATTCAATGTTATTTTTAAGCTCAAATTGAAATGTTTGTTGTGATGACTAACTAGATCACAAAACAGAAAAAACAATGGTTCATTTTTACTATTTGTAGTGTTTGTCAAGCATGGGGTTCATTTTAACCATTTGTAATGTGAGCTAACTAACAGTTAATTTTAAACTCATGACAAAATAAATATGATTGTTCTTTTTAATCTCATGCAATTGCATGATTGTTCATTTTATTTATGAGTGAAATGAAAATTGTTAAATTAAATAAACAATCAATCAATAAAATTTAGTTAGACTCCATCTTGACACACGGTGTCATAGAAAAATTAGTATCCTGAAAAATCTCTAATCTAGAAGCAGAAAATAGGAGGAAACTAAAAAAAATTAGTTACTAGTCATTTGCATCACAGTAGAGCAGATGTGGCTCGATGCTACAGATGCATCATTGTAGCTGGTAGATGTGGATTGATATGGCGTTTGTGGTTCGTCTTCTGGAAAATGCATCAGAAGAGATCGGTTGCATCATTCTGTCAGTAAAATGTGTTACGACAGATCTATTGCATCGCTCGCACAAACAAATGCATTGCA
This sequence comes from Sequoiadendron giganteum, assembly GCA_007115665.2. Lineage (NCBI taxonomy): Eukaryota > Viridiplantae > Streptophyta > Pinopsida > Cupressales > Cupressaceae > Sequoiadendron > Sequoiadendron giganteum. Next base: position 732,515,786 of record CM021101.1, read on the forward strand.
ATAGAGCATTTGCGTCACATATGCTGTCAATTGTGTTGTTCTGTATACCTATACATACAAAAAAAGAAGAAGAAACCATACGAAAACCTACAAAATGTGTTAAAAGAAAATGTCGGGTTGAAGAATGTGATTGAAGATTTTTTGCATAGATCAAGATTAGGTTGGCATATTCATATAAAAATGAAATAAAAATAAAACCCACAATTTCAATGGAATGCATAGGAAAATGAAGTAAAGAAATGAACAAGAGATATCTCACGCAATCCTTCCTTCTCCATGGTTGACTTCCATTGCACCTTCTAGCTTGTTGTGATGATGAGTGTGCCCTCAGATTGTGATGAGAAAAATTTACTATGCTAGCCCTAGGCAAAGTTTTGAAGGATTTCCTAAGTATTATTGCAAAAGAAATTTAATTCTAAATGTAAGTAAGTAATCGAAAATTCTAGAATGCAAGAGAGATTAAGATTGAACAAATTCCAAGATTCAAGATTTCAAAAAATAAAGAGATGTCAAAATGAGAACAAAATTTTGGATGGACGAATGAGATGAGAGATTGAGAAATGCCCTAGAATCAATGGTCAAGATTCAAAAGGGCAACTCTCAATTAGGGTTAGGGTAAAATTCCCAAATGAGTGCACAAGATTTAATTTAAGAAATTAAATCAAGGATGGAGAATGAACGTGACAGTGAGATGAAAATTAGTAAAAATCAAAAGATAAGAAGATGAGATTTAGAAAATTAGTAATTTTAGCAATTACTTGATTTGTAGAAGAATATTTCCATTTTGAATTAAAATTACTTCAAAATATGGATTTAGTGAGATAGTAAATAATTGATTTAAGATTATTTACTAAAAAAAGAAGCAGTTAACGAGGTGGTCATTTTTAAATAAATTGTTTTATTTAAAATGAGGGAAATGTCACATAAGGCAATTCAATAATTAGAAATAATTATTTAATTTAGAAGAGGTGATTGATTAATTAAATAAATTAATAAATCTATTTAATTAATAGAGGATTTGAGAATTAGTGACATATTAAATAAATAAATTAAAATATATTTATTTAATAATCAAGAGGACGTAAATGATAAAGATTAATTAAATAAATTGATAACTTTATTTAATTATGAGAAGACTTTAGATAATTAGTGACGCATTAAATAAATACATAAGATATATTTATTTAATAATCATGGAGAATAAAAAGATATGAATTAATTAAATAATTATGAATTATTTAATTAATAGTGAAAGGTGAGTTAGAAACATAATTAAAATGTCATAATTATGCTAAGATGAAAAGTGGTAAAATAGTGCTTGCAGGCCTCGGTCATTTTTATGTGTTTACACGCGCCAAAAAAAATATCTACGATAATTACCAAGCAACGTGACCTAATCTCTAGCATTCCTCGCCACCCCATTGGTCTTTATTTTAATTATTATTATTGGGAGCAGGCTAGTGGGCATGGTGACATATGTCACTCTAATGGAGGGACTTGTTGAGTTTTACTAAAGACGTGTACTCTTGAAAGGTCTCAAACCGATGGTCAATGGTGGGTGATGTGGACTACTTTGACCAATCTCCGCAGTCCCATGATGACCTCATCTATGCCTCCCATTTTCAATGGGAAAGTGGGTGACTACCACATGGACTACTTCAGATGGTCTGATAAACTTTAACAGAGAATAAATTTTTCTCAAACTTTTCTAAAACTGCATTAAATTTAGAGTGTCACCGACTTTCAACCAAGTCCTTAGCACACATTCAAGATTTGGGAGATGCTTGTAGTTGCGATTGTCATTTTTTTCCTGGCACTGGTACACATGGGATAAATAATTTGAGGCAACACAGATTATTGGTGATATTCTGAGGATCGATCATGATCACTTCCCGCTATCTAGTGGTGGTGATTTGTGAGAAAAATATTTCCCATGGGTGACGGGTAAATGTGACAATTTTTTTTTTATCAGGGTAAGTATGTGATTAATTCTGTAGATTGAGTGGTGTTTATCCACTTGGGACATCTGATAGGGAAAAAGTATCAAACACATGCGAAATTAATTTTGTGTCATAATTGACCATTCTTGTTAATTGCCTGTTGATTTTGTTACTGTGTGTAATCAATGACTTAGATTAAAAAATCAAGGCAGCTAGTTGGTGGCTCTCTTGTGTGAGCTTCCTTGAAACTTTAGTGAATTCATGTTGCAGTTGGACTATTTATTGGTGACTCCTTGCTTTTTATTCTCACCATTTTTCATTTGGGATAATTGAGAGTCTGGGAGTGAGTGCACAAGGTTATCTAAGTGTTACAAAATTTGAGCTTGTTGTTTTATGTGGGAGGGTAGTCTTTTTGTGAATTGTTACATCAACAATGGGTAAAGTGAAAATTTCTATTAGCACATCATTTAGGTCTAGGAGAATTCTTGCGTCTCAGAATACTGAGCCCAAAGAGGAGTAGGATGTGCCTAAGGTTCCTGTAACACTGAAGAAGAAGGAAAGAGATAAAATAAAATATGCAAGTGCCACTCTCAAGCATGAATATAATCTAAGGAGCTGAATTGTATATGAGGAGTTGGTCAAAGGAAAGGAAAAAAAAAGGTAGAATGGTTTGAGAGAGAGGCTGCAAGGAAAAAAAGTATCACTAGGCTTTAGTGGGATGCCATCAATCTCCCATTGAAGTCTCAGATGGTGTATCTAATAGTGGAGATGAAATCGAATCTAGCTATTGCGAATATCTCATGGCATTGAATGATTTGACTGAATCTGAGGATGAGGTGGTGATGGCCACTCCAATTTCAATAAGGACACTGAGAGGGAATTCTTATTCTGTTGAATAGGTAGAATATCACCCTGTTCCCCTCCTAAGATGATGCTTAGTTGTTTTTTGTCCTTTGTGTTGACATGTCTCTTTGGGCTGGTGTGTGTAAATCTGGGTTCTTGTTGTCTTCTCCTTTTTGTGTTGATGGTGACTTTAGGTGGTTGACATCAACATACAAGATTTGATGCTATGATACAGTGCCTTTTGGAAGGCTGGTGGGCTTCCCCAACAAACAACTTTTAATATTTTTCTCTCCCTTATGCTGCAAATGATGATTTACAACTGCCTAGGGAATATTTTGAAAATTGGTGTAATTAAAGTGAAATTTGAGTAAATGTGATTGTAATTTTGCTCAATGCTTGTTACTCTGTTATGCTATAAAAGGTATTTCAAGGCTAATTACAAGGGGCTGTATTTTTTAGCCATATATAGTTTAGGTAGAAGCTCACCTTAGGAAGGAACATACTATCAAAATATAAGTATGAATAAAACAATATATTGTCTTGGGTATGAGTCTTATATGTGATAGTCTTAAAATTAGTTTTATACAAATTACTGATATAAAAAAATACTTAGTTTTGATACATATACTCTCTTGTGTATCTTTTTGAAAATTATAAATGAAAATATCAAGGGTATTCTTGTTTATCTTTAGTTTTTTGACTAGATGTATGAATTTTTTTCTCACTTTAGCTCAAAGAGTGAATTAAATGCTAAAAGAGGGTTGTAGATTTGTAAGAAATCATATATGATTTAGTAATAAGTTCTGTTTTAAGCATTTTGAGTTTTCATATTGCAAAGTAATATGGAAATAGCTTATTTGTTAAGTAAATCTTGCGAGTGAACAACTATGAGTATGCTTGGCTATTGATTTGAAATGAGAACCAAATTATTTAAACTTTCAATTACAATAAATGGACCTAAAGTACTACCTAATTCCTAGTAATAGATGTTAATTTGTTTAAATACTAGCCAAATATTTAATGAATTGAATTTATCTGCGTTATGTTGGAATTAATCTATGTATAGAGTGTTATTGATAAATTTGACATCAAATGAACATGAATAGGAACACCCTCCTAGGTCCCACAGAGCTTGATGAGTAGGAGTAAGGGCTTGCAAATCCTTACTCATTTTTTGGCTACCAAATTTTAATGTTCTTGAATATCAAAGGTTGGCTACCCTTTTAGAGGACCTCAAAGTTTAGGTGGTTCCCTAAAAAAAAAATAGCAACAAAATGGTGACTCTGTTGGGGAGAACTTTGAGAAATTTATAAATAGAAGATCATATTGCTTTAAGGGTCCTAGAAGTTTCAAAATAGTTTGTAACCAAAATTTGGCAACTGTGAATTCCTATTTACCCATATGAGCCACCAACAAAATGGAGGCACCACTAGGGAGAACTCTGAGAAATTTATATAAGAAGGTGTAGACATGGAAAATGTACAATTTTGATCCGACACACTGGATCCTGATTTACTAACACTATTTCATCTTGAATCATCTCTTTTGCTAGTAATTTAATCAAAGAATCTATATTTGATTGAATTCATCTCTCTTCATCTCTTAATTAAATAAATCAACTTTATTTAATTAAGTCATCATCTCCTGTTAATTAAATAAATCAATTTTATTTAATTAATTCTATAAAACTCCTTTTAATTAAATAATTCATTTTATTTGATTAAATCCCTAAATTCTTCTTATTAAATTGAATAAATTAAACCTTATTTAATTTAATCTAACATTTCCCCTTTTAGTTAAATAAATCAAAATCATTTATTTAATTAAACCCTTCGTCTCAATTTGATTTAAATCAATTCATAAATTTAAGTCTAAGTTGTCACATCTCCTAATTCTTCATTAAATTAATTAATCTTTGATTAATTTAATCCTAATCTATGTCACATCCTTTAGAGAATGCAACTTGCACAATAAATCAATGACTTTGATTTATTAAATCTCTATTTTCTCTCAACATGGCATAAAAAGGGGAATATTCCCTCAAATTTGAATTCAAATTCAAATGGGCTTGGTCCTTCGAACAAGGCATTTAAGACCTCTTACATGTATTTGGATTGAGTTAAGTGACATTAACTCCATTTATTTTATCCCCCCTAAATATGTCACTTCATCAAATTAAAAATTCAAACTTGCACATTGATCAAAATGTGCTCAACCTTCAACCATTCACATCTTGACAAGTGGCACTTGGCCATTGGATGTTGAATGATCCCACATTGCTCAATTTAATTCATTCTTCCAATTTTAAGTCTATAAATGAGAGAATATTCCTCTCATTCTATCATCCACAATTTGAGTAAACTTACTATACTCAACTTTATCCTGATCCATAATTTCATGCAAAGTTATTCTCTTCACATTGAGAGCTAATTTTTTCCATTTCCACTCAACCATTCACCATTTTCACAATTTATAGCTAGGTTATGCTCAAATCTTTTTGGAGATATTTGATCAATATACAATCACTCACATTGCAACCTAGCTATTGGGAAAGGGCGAATTTCAACATTCAATTGGCACTAATTCCCCCATGGGATCTTAAGTTTATTGGCTTAATTAGGATTTGCATGCTTTTTTATATTGTGTTATTCATTTTCCTAGTTTGAGTTTTAATAGATGGATTTCATGGGGAATCTCTCATGCTTGTTTGCATAGGATCTAACACATTGACTTGTTTGTTGTTCTTCTGCATTTGTAAGTTTAGGGGTTCACAGAAGGAATCCTAGTTGTATACTGTTATAGAGTCAAGAAGTTGGTGAATCTGAATATCTGATTTAGATATTGAGAAGTTTTTAGAGCTAGAGGTGATTTTTGTTGTAACAATTTCAAATAATTTGTGTGACTCTGCTATTGGAGGAGACCCAGAAGGAAATATATCATCAAAGGAGCTTCATATTACTTGAAGTTCAATCCTCTATCAAAGGATGTGGCGATTTTTTTTAAAGAACCTACTAAATGATTTGAAGAGAATTTCATACCTCAAAAGGTCTTCAATCAATAAGGAAGGATACTAGCTGCCACAAGTTTCCACGTATTCTCATAATCTAGATAAAAAATTTCATGTAAAAGGAGTTTTATGAGAATTTTTCAAAACTTGAAGATAATAAATGATTCCCTATTAAATGAAACTACATTAAAAAAAGGGAATATTAGTAGTCATCTTCATACTTCCAAAGTTTAATGTGTACTATTTATAATTATTTGAGAAGTATATTTGTTTCTTAATTATTCCTCTGAGAAAGTTTTGAGATAAGAAGGTTTAACCTATATCTTAGGATTATGGTTAAATTAGTGAATGAGGTAGATAAATTTGAAGATTGATAATAACTGGATACTGAACATAAGAAGGTTTCCCCCATGATATAATAAGTAAGATATGTAGGGAAATCAAAAATTACCATATCCTCAAAGGGATTTTGTTATTGAAAGGTATATGTCATTGGATTTTAGTGGTATCAAAGGTTTCCCTAACCTAATTTCTAAAATTTTTAGGTAACATTTTCCCAAATTCATAGAGAAAGTTCAGAATCAACCTCTAAGCATTTGGAAACATTTGTGGATGTGATGGGGGATTATGAGGTGAATCATGAGGATATTGTTATGAAATTTTTTGTTCAGTATTTGAAGGATGATGCTAGAAATTGGTTCTCATTTTTACCAGCTTGTTCTATTGCTTCATGGAATAAACTTGTGGCAGCCTTTGTAGAGAAATTTGGTGAAAGGGTAAACCCTAATGTGGTAAGAAAACATTTTATGAAAATCCATAGAAATAAAGATGAGTTGAGAACCTTCTTTCAACCTTATATTCTCACAAGAAATAAGGGACATTCCATAAAGTATAAGACCAAATGATGTTGAATGTTTGGTTGTTTATTTGGGTACATTTGATAGAAATATGAGTTATTGGTTGAGAGAAAAGGAACCCACAACATTACACCAGGCATATAAAATTGCTATAGATATTGAAAATAATCTGAAATATTCAATGATGAAAGGATATAATGTTCCAAGTATTGGTGGATTTAATACACCTATTACAGGTGGAGAAGACAATAGAAGTGATGGTCAAGAGAGGAATACTTTTACTACTCTGATTCCTCAGTCATCACAATAGGAAAATTAAAGTAAGCTTCAAGATGAATGACAACTGAGTTTGAGAAAATTTGATCAAATGTATTTTATGAAGAACTTAAATGAAATGAAAAGACACAAAGAAGAGTCACCCTATGATTTATTCTCAACATTTTTTGATTATTTTTTGGAGGTCCCTAAGGACCTCAAACCTAAGGATTCAATATGCATTGATCTATTATGTGAAATTTATGATTCTGAATTGAATAAATTGCCTAAGAATTTTGATTAGTTATTTGAGTGGATAAAGATTGTAGGAGCTAGGTGTGATCATGAACAAGAGGTGATGTTTCAGAATATTGATTGTGGTTTCCCTATTGAAGAAGATCAAATAATGATGCAAACACGAAGATAAGATATAGTAAAGAAAGAACACCCACCTTGTTCTATAGGTGAAGGTAATTATTTTAATCACTTCACAAATAACATGAATGTTGATCTATACAATGATGAGGAAAATGAAGACAAAGGGTTTGAAGATAAATTAGAAAGACATGAATTGTAATCTTGGGATGTCTTTGATAAGGATGAATTGTAATTTTAGTATTGAGGGATCTCCTTGTTATAATAACCATGATGTCTATGGATGCAGCCATTCCTCTATTGACTCTTTTTGTCCTGATGAAATGGAGTTGGAATATTTTTCTTTGAATAGGGTGTGTGAATTTGATAATGGAGATGTGTATCTACTTGAGGAAGAACGATCCTCTTCCTTTGAAGAGTTTTCAGAGTGTGGATCAAACATATTGATCATTGATGACGAGAATGAGTTTTAATATATATATATGCTCTTCTAGTGATTATAATGATTCTGAGTACAATGATAATATGGAAGATTTGGACCATTATACTAAGGGAGGATAAAATTTTGTGACAAAAATGAATGTACGGAATAACCCTTTGTTTAGTGAGCTTCCATATTCACTAGAAATAGAAGATGGTGATCATTATTGGTGTAGAGATAAACCACTCTTTGACTACTTTGATGATGCATATAATGTAGTGTTGGAGTGTGTGAATTTGATAATGGAGATGTGTATCTACTTGAGGAAGAACAATCCTCTTCCTTTGAAGAGTTTTCAGAGTGTGGATCAAACATATTGATCATTGATGACGAGAATGAGTTTTAATATATATATATATGCTCTTCTAGTGATTTAATGATTCTGAGTACAATGATAATATGGAAGATTTGGACCATTATACTAAGGGAGGATAAAATTTTGTGACAAAAATGAATGTACGGCATAACCCTTTGTTTAGTGAGCTTCCATATTCACTAGAAATAGGAGATGGTGATCCTTATTGGTGTAGAGATAACCCACTCTTTGACTACTTTGATGATGCATATAATGTAGTGTTGGAGTATAGCAATGAACAATTAAGGCAACACATTGATGAGATCGTCAAATATATTTCTTCTAGTTACCTTACATCTGACACAAATATGGTTAGTAAATTTGAAGATCAACATGAAAATGAAGTTTCTTCTTCTTCCTTTGTGGATTGTAATTACCTTTGTGAAGATAATCAAGAGGTACTTTATTCACATGGAGGGTGTAGTGATAAGAATATCGATAAGGTTTCTCATGCAAAGATAAAGGAACAAATGATATGGGATGCGAACATGCAATGTAATGAGGATATACAACCAATGAAGCATGTTGATTGTGTGAATAATGAACAATCTGAAGATAGAAATGTATGTGTTTAGTGTGTTGATCCTGAACATAGAGCTAAAAATGATGAATGTGTTTATCTCCCTATTGGTTATGGTTGTTTGTGTAAAGTAGAAATGGAAATGTCTGCTATAAATGAAAAGGATGATGAGTTACTCATGAATGAGAGAAGATTTTTAAATGATCAAAGTGTACATCATGATAAGTATATGAAGCTTGAATCAACATTATTACCAATTTATTATGTTGAGGAATTTGTTGGTCTACCTGATATTGCACATGAATTTAGTTTTATGCATGAATGTCTCTTTGATGATCTCATAAGTGTTAATTTGTTTGGTCCTATTCTTGAGATATTTCACTTTGAGTTGAATGATTATCTAGGGAAATGAGTCAAAGTATGTTACTGAACCTAAGATGAATGCATTTACCTAGTTATGGGATGTTACGAATATATATGACCCCTATTCCCATGATACTAATGAGTATTTTGATGTAGTACAGTTCAGGGATGTTCCTAAGTATTCTTATTTCCTTTTTGATCCATATGTGGGTTGTTTACAGGCTACACAACAAACTGTTTATGAAGGTTTTCAGTTTGAGATGCAAAATTAAAATGAGATCAAAGGATGTTATGTTATTAATGATGGAACCCTTCCAAAATTATGGTCCCATTCTAATTGTTCTCCAGAGTATGGCTTGGTCCCTTGTTTATGACTTTAGGTCATATTCACATCACTATGATAGGGCTTTATATCATTACCACTCCTCAAGATTGGGTTGTTAATCAAGAACCCTTGGTCATTTTAAAACTGCATTGAATTTCTCTCCCCTTTCCCACTCACATAATTTGTCACTTGTGCCATCATTCTTGTTGTCTTACCGGCCCCTGAGCTTAGGTTTGTCAGTTACCTTATGATTTCCTTGGTCTTAATTTTCCTGTCATCCAAGGCTTAATCTTAAAAGATTTATATCCTAAGCGTTTGGTGTTGAGGGTCAATATCTCATTGCCTAGAAATGGCCCCTTTTTTATGATTAACTTTTGCAGCATGTACAGGAATAATGCTTCATGAGTGGTCGTCTGATCATGAGATCTAATACCAACCACTCCCCACATGCTTGCATTGTTTTACCTCTTCTATTTAATTCATACGGGCTAGTGGGATTCAACCATGTGTCTAGTATATTCATGGGTCTGATCTCCTCAGTGAAGATGACTGGCAGTTTGTAAAGAAGATCAACAACTGAGAAATTGAAGATGTGGCCATATCTCTACCATTCCACGTGCACCCGATTTGATTTGTTTCATATTATTTTAAAGACACGGGCTAGCAGGTGATGGACACGTGGTACTATTTGATGGTGGGACTAGTATCTTCATGATGTAGTGGATGATTCCTGAGGGAAATCAATGAAATATGTCATTACATGTGTTTTCATCAAAGTTGTTCCCCATGCTCCCGTCTATCTATAGTAGTAAGGAAAGTTAGTCACATGGGTTAGAGGGTGGTGTGACACCTGTTATTTTTATAGGCCCCACTAAGCTTTGAAGATGAAGGTTTGTTTAGTAAAAGATGAGTTCAATGGTCGATGGTCGGTGATGTGGATCAATCATGGCCACTCCACACCATATTGTAGGGGCCCTATCTAGGTCTTGTGTCTTGTGTCTTGTTGGTAGGTGTCTTTTGGTTCTTGTCACTAGAAGGATGAGTAAGTCAAGAGAGTCTGTTAGACCAGTTCGAAGGTCTAGGAAATTTTTCTAGATTCTAAGAAGAATGTCCCAGAGGATGAGGTTGATACATAGGGAGTTCCTTATTCACCAAAGAATAGAAGGTGACACAGGAAATTTAAAAATTATGGTGTGAGGAGAAACTAACGCTCGAGGAACCAAACAGTTTCAGAAGAATCAGTCAAGTTCAAAGGCAAGGAGTTGGTGGAATATGAAAAGAAGACAAAGAAAAGGTGCAAATATCGTAAGGCTTGTTTAAGAGGACTTAATTCTTTCGGTGAGTTCTCTTAGAGCCCCTTAGACAATGAGGGTGACACTAACTCAGAGGGTGATTATTATCCCCTCTCCCTCATACCATCTGATGATTCTAATGAGGTGGTGGTGACGGTTCCTTCGGTTCTACCATGAGTAAGGCATGGGCTAGTATCTTCTAAGGCTAATGACTCAAAGTGATCACTATGCCCCATTTTTGTTTTTGATGACACCATGGCCCTATTGTTTGGATTTTCCTATTCAACATTAATGTGATTTCTTGTTTCTAGCATTGATGTGGAAATTTTTTCGGCTGGTCTAAATGAGAGGTGCCAAAATTCCTAGTGTTGGGTAGTATGCAAGTTATTGTTGAGCCTGTGAGTGGAGAATATTCTTTGGTCGGCAAGGACAAGGATGCTTCTGCCGACTCTACCTTTTGAGGAGCTAGCGGGTCTACATGCATGGGATGTGGAATGTTGTCTTTTACTCTTCCATTTTCCTCAATGATTGCATGTAACAAAATTTGGACGTCTCAAATTTTGGTGCAAATGATCTCAAAATGAAATCAAATGTAAGTGTAATTGAGCCTAATTCTTGTTGCTCCCTTATTCTATAAAAGGGATTTCTGCGCTCATTATAGGGGTCAAAATTTTAAGTATCAATAGGGTTTTGGGTGAATGCTTTGCTCAAAAAGGGCATTTTAAATCGAATATGGGTAAATACGCTAGTAGATGGTCTTGGGAATGAAATTTTGTATGTAACAATCTTAAATTAGTTTTATATAAACTACTGATGTAGAAATGTATCTTTGTTTGGAAACAAATACTCTCTTATGTATATTTCTCACAAGTTATGAATGAAAATGCTAATGGTGTTATCATTTTTCTTCAAATGGTTTTGTTGTAATGTACTATTCTATTCTTAGCTTTAACTCAAAGAGTTGATTAAAATGCTTGAAGAGGGTATAAAATTTATAAAAAATTGCTTAGGATTGGTAAGTAGTGAGTTTTTCCTCTAGGTATTTTGAATTTTCATAATCTACAAAGCGGTATGAGGGTAGTTCACCTACTTCTAAAATGAGTAGTTCATATGTTACAGATCCTTTCATATTTGACTCTGTTGCTCCAAATGATAAGACACTAGTCAGTTTATCAAAAAATATTGCATAAAAAGTGAGGAATTAAGACACCTAGCCCTAAAATTAAAATAAGAACAATATTAATTTAAAGTCCTTTTTTAAGGAATTGTGTACGGGATGGAAGTATTTTTGATTCATACCAAATAATTAGTCACTTACTTAAGGGATATGCCAAATATTCAGTGGGGTGGGATTTATTTGAATTTAACTAGGAATCAATCTATTATTAATTTGATATATTTCATGAAATCGTATTTGGGATTATCCTCCCTGGTTTAACAAAGCAAAAAGTGAAGGAGCAAGGATCACAAAATCCTAGGGTCATTGTGTTGGCCACTAACCTTATATTTTATTCATTATGAGAGTTGGAAACTCTCTAGAGAATTGTTGGGTTCTGCTGGAAAAATCATCAACAAAAATGGTGATATGCTAAATCTTTAGTGTGGTCGACTTTATTTGCATTTAACTAGGAATAAATTTGTTATTAATTTGATATATTTCATGAAACCATATTTGGGATTACCCTCCCTGGTTTAACAGAGCTATAAGTGAAGGAGCAAGGATCAAAAAATCCTAGGCTCTTTGTGTTTTCCACTAACCTTACAGTTTCTTCATTATGAGAGTTGGAAAATCTCTAGAGAATTGTTGGGTTTTGCTAGAAAAATCACCAACATAAATGGTGAATATGATAGGGATACAACTTTGACTCTCTAGCTACAGACTTTGATATCATAGAGTCATGAATTTGGTGAATCTGAACATCTAGTTCAAATATTGAGAATTTTAGACCTGGAGGTGCTTCTGTTGTAGCAACTTGCAAGGAATTTATGTGTGACTCTCCTGTGGGAGAAGACCTAGAAAGAAATTCATCTTTAAGGAGCTTCATATTGCTTAAAGTTTTATCCTCTATGAAGAGTGGTGGCGACTCTATTAAATGAACCTGATAAAAATGTGAAGAAAATTTCAAATATACAAAGATTTCCAGTCAGAAAGAAGAATTTCTAGTAACTGCAACATATCCAGGTATTCTTCGTATTTTGGTTTTCAAGAAGGATAAATTTATATATGAAAAATATACCTGAAAGTATTGAAACAATTTCATTCCCTATTAAGTGAAAATAAGCACTAAGGGAGGGAATATTAGTAATAAGTTTGTATACTTTTGTATCATTTGATTTTAGTATCTATTATGAAATGAAGTATGAAATGTCTTTGAAGAAACTCATGTAGATGATCTTAAGCAAGTTGAGAAGGAAATCTGCATTGTAAAAGCTTAAGATTATGTTTGAAGTACCCTGTGAGATTACAAAGCTAATATGACAAGGTTTGTAGAAGTGTAATCAAATATATCATAAACCTATGCATCCTTGTGTGAAAACAAGTGTAACAATGCATAGTGTGCAACCTTTGTTATGTGATAAAATAAATTTCAGTATTAGAAGATATAGAGACACAAATTTCAGTGGTATTTATGGTTACTCGAATGTCATGCCATCTGAAATAAGAGATAAGATACCAAATTTTAGTGGTACAAAATGTGAATCAAAAAGTAAGAATTTATAAGAATTCAACAATGTAATGGATGATTATGAAGTAGATCATGAGGATGTCATTATGAGGTTATTTTTTCAATCTTTGAAAGGATATGTGAGAGATTGGTTCTCTAATTTACCAACATGTTCAGTCTATTCTTGGGAGGAGTTCAAAGTAGTGTTCATGAAGAAATTTGGTGAAAGAGTCAATACTAGTTCTTTGCTCAATAAATTAATGAGCATTAAAAAAGAAGAAAATGACCTGGTTCCAACTTTTAATCGAAGATTTTCTAAAATATTGAGGGATATTTCTGATTTCATGAGATTAAGTGATGTAGTATGTTTGGTTGTTTATTTAGGAGATTTTTATAATAAGATGAGCTATCTACTAAGAGATAAGGATACTAAAACTTTGTACCAAGCTTATGAGGTAGCCATGAACATTGAAAACAATCGAAAATATGGAATGCACAAAGGTCATTTGAATACAATTGTTTGTTTCCCTGAGAAAGAAAATGTTAATGGAAGTTGTAAGTTAGAAATTGAAAGTGAACTCCAAAACACTTACACTCCTGTTGTTTCATCTTGCACATCATTCCATAATGTTGATCATATAGAATCCCAAATAAATTGTCAAGAAGCTGCATGCATTTATGATCCTATGATTTTTGTTCAGGCCCTTTATTGCATAAGGAGAAAAGAAAGAGAATCATTACATGATATTTATGCAAGATTTATGGATGTTCTGTCTACAATTCTTGAATGTTATAAACCTAAAAATTCAGAGTGCATTGGTTTATTTTATGAGTCTTATGAACCGGGTTTAAGTGCCCTGCCAAAGGAATTGAAGCTAGTTAGCTTTGATGAAGTATGTGATTTATTTTCTCTCTTTGAACAAATAAGAGATGACCATAAAGGAGATATCATGTTTTCCAACAATGATAATAATGATTCTGCTACATCATATGAATCAAAAAGTGAAATTCCACATGAAGAAGAAGAGAGGAGAGCCAAAGTTGAAAATGTATGCCTTGGTGAAGAAAGTGAAATGTATGGTTTAAATTCTTTTGAAGCCAATTAGGCTTGATGAAGTACGTGATTTCTCTTCTCTCTTTGAAAAGATTAGAGATGACCATTAAGGAGATATCATGTTTTCAACCTATGATAATAATGATTTGGTTGCATCATATGAATCAAGTAGTGAAATGTCACATGAAGAAGAAGAGAGAAGAGCCAAAGTTGAAAATGTACGCCTTGGTGAAGAAAGTGAAATATAAGGTTTAAATTATTTTAAAGATTCCAACACTTGTTATCCTCTGGAAGAAATAAAACTATGCAATTAATTTGAAAATTCTGAACATAATTGCATATTAATGAGTGTTCTTGCTATAGTAATGATGATGACATTGAGTATGGTAAATTTTCTATTGATTGTGATTATCCTCATGAGGTAGAGATGGAAAATTTTTCTCCAAATAAGAAATATGCTGATAATGATAAGAACACATGTTTTCTTAATAAGGAACAATATCCTTCCTATGAAGAGTTTTCAAAATATGAGTCAGAGATGTCAAGCACTGATGATGAAAATGAAGTTGAAAATCTATCTATATGCTCTCTTAACGATTTTAATGATTTTGATTACAATGATGACCTTCATGATGAGGAAGATGAGACTTCTATGACAACCATGAATGTAATGGAAAACCCCTTGTTTGATGAGCCTTCATCTTCATTAATGGATAAACATGGTAATCCTCATTAGATTAGAGACAATCCACTTTTTGTTGAGAATTATGATGATACACTTGATACATGGTTAGAGTGTGGTCTTGAGCAAATAAATAAACATGCTGATGAACTCCTTGAGGGCATTTCCTATGAGTGTTTTAGATTTGATATAGATGTTACTTACAAGGTTGAGTATCATGATGCTAGCTACTTGGAGGAGTTTGAACATTTTCAGTTTCCATTTCAGATGGAAGGTATTTTGATGGAACATGACAAGGAAATGAGGAGTAAGGAATGTTATTTTCAATTTGAACATATTTAGTATGATGAATATAACACATATGTGTCATGTGATGATGAAAGGTTTTAGTTTATGCCTGATTATACATAGAGGAGTGACAAAGATTACATTGATAACAATTTACTCAAAATGGTCAGTGGAATTGTTTATAATCAAGTAGTTTTCAGTTGTCACCACATTTTTCTACTTGTAAGAGGAAAGCTACATTTGTTGCAATGGGATGACAGAGGAAAATGTGGATGAAAGGATAATAGTTCTTTCGAAAGGTTGATTTTTGATAGGGGCAAGAATTGGCCCTAGGTTTTTTGTGGCCTAGTTCCACTGATAGAAAAAGGAAACTTGAGCTATATTGAAGGATGCATATTAAAATTTGCACCTCAAAAGAAGGTTTTTGATGAAATGAAGATTCGATCTCTTGCTTTTGGCCTTTTGGCCTATGTATGATTTTGTAAATAGTTTGTTTTTTCTTGTTTGTTTATGTTTGTTCTTTTTTTTCCTTTTTTCCTAGTCTTCTTCGCCCAATTATTTTGGGGTCTCACCATGCATATGAGAGGCATATGTCCCCAATTGGATCCACTGATGCAACCCTTCCAAAATTTTGGTCCCATTGTAATTTTTCTCCAAATTCTTGCTTGGTCCCTTGCTTCTAATTTTAAGTCATATTCACATCACTATGATAGGGTTTTATATCCTTACCACTCGTCAAGATTGGCATGTTAATCAAGAAACCTTGGTCATTTTAAAACTGCATTGACTTTCTCTCCCCATTCTTAGTCACTTAAGTTGTCACTTGTGCCATCATGCTCATTGCCTTACTGACGCTTGAGCTTAGGTTTGTCGGTTACCTTATGATCTCCTTGGTCTTAAATTTCCTATCATCGAATTATTAATATTAAAATATTTATATCCTATGCCTTCATTGTTGAGGGTCAATATCTCATTGCCTAGAGATGGCCCCTTTTTTATGATTAACTTTTGCGGCATGTGCAGGAATAATGCTTCATGAGTGGCCATCCGGTCATGGGATCTATAGACATGGAAAATATACATGTACGTGATCCTGATTTACTAATATCACTTCATCCTAAATCATACTCTTAGCTTATCGTCACTTGTTCTTCTCCTAATTAGGTAAACCATTATTTATTTCAATAGGTCTTTCTCCCTTGTAGATTAAATTAATCAGTTTAATTTAATTAATCCTCAATCCCTCTTTAATTAAATAATTCATCTTATTAAGTCTCTAAAGTCTTATTATTAAATTGAATAAATTAAACATTATTTAATTTAATCTAACATTATCCCCTTTATTTAAATAAATCAAATGATTTATTTAATTAAACCTTTCCTCTCAATTCTTTACTTAAATCAATTCATAAATTTAAGTCTAAATTGTCGCATCTCCGAATTCTTCATTAAACTAATTAAGCTTTGATTAATTTAATCCTAATCTATGTCACATTCTCTAGAGAATGCAACTTGCATAATAAATCAATTACTTTGATTTATTAAATTGACTATTTTCTCTCAACATGGCATAAAAGGGGAATATTCCCTCAAATTTGAATTCAAATTCAAATTGGGCTTGGTCCTTCCAACAAGGCATTTAATGCCTCTTACATGTCCTTGGCCTTGAGCCAAGTGACATTTAATCCATTTCTTTCTCCCTCCAACATGTCACATTCAAATTTGAATCTCATAGCATTTATCATTCCTCCTCCAATCACATGTGGACAAGTGGCATTTGGCCATTGGTTGAAAGTTAGTCCCACATTGCCCAAATATTGCTCTTTCTTCAAAATTCAAATCTATAAATGGAAGGATTATCTTCTCATTATTCATCCACAATCTCATGCAAAGTTACTCTCTTGACATTGAGAGCCAATTTTGTGCACTTCATTCCATACATTCATCATCTTCACAATTCCATAACTAGGTTATGCCAAAATCTTATTTACACATCATCAACATTGCAATTTAGGAGTTGGGAAAGGGCCAATTTCAACACATCAATTGGCATCAATTCCCCCATGGGATCACTAATTTTCTTGCTTAATAAGGATTTACATGCATTTTTATATTTTGTTCTTCATCTTTCCTAGTTTAAGTTTTAGTAAACAAATTTCATGTGGAATCCTTCATTCTTGCTTGCATATGATCTAATCTTGCGATTTTGTTTTTTGTTTTTGTGTAGGTGCAGGTTTAGGGGTTCACATTTTGGCACTAGAAGGAGGGCATGAGCAAATTCTAATCACATTTTATTTTAAATTCTGCATTTTTTCCATTTTCCTTTGTAGGTTACAGGCCCATGGCTCTATATTATGCCGCATTTACACACACGACGCTATATAGAACCATTGATAACCCAAACTACATTGCATTTGCTTCCCGCATTAGGATTTTCAAAACTTCAAACTCCATCGTGGATCCGCAGTTCCAAACATAGCCGCACCCAGTCCCGCGACTCTATATTGTGCCGCATTTTCGGGCATGGTGCCATATCACATTGCATTTTTTCCAAACCACCCTGCACCCACTGTCGCCCTCAAAAATTTTCAAAAATCCCAAACTCGGCCACAAATTTTAAGTTGCAAACTACGCCGCTTGCAAAACTCCGCCACACCTGCACTCTTTGTTTCTGTACAGTGCCATACCCAGTCAAACGTGCGGTGCTATATAGTGTTGCCTCTATTTGAAACTGCACTGCACCCACTATTTGCACCATGGAAAACAGTCATAATTCAAATTTTAACATTTTCCTTTTGAGTTTTTAGATTTTTTTAACTATTCACCTATTTGCTATTTTTTGTACTCTTTGGTTTTTTGTCATTTTGTAGGTTAGAACAAGGGAGAAAGAAAAATAGGAGGTTTCACCATGGCATCATTTTCGTGACACACAAAGTGTTTTTAAACACTATAGTGTTGTTTAACACTTTTAGAGGATCTTTAATTCTGTTTTAAAAGGAATTTTTTTACTTTCATGCCTTAGAAAACACTAATTCTTCTTTTGGGTTTTAAAAAGAACAAACACATTTATTTTTCAAAATTTAGCAAAAAGGCTTAAAAAAGAACCTTAGAAGCAATCTACTAGATTTGGTTTAAGGTTTAAAATTTTAAAAAGACAACTCTCACACTTCAAAGTTGGTACTTTAAAAATAACTCATTTTCTTCTTTGAGGATTAAAATGAACATGTGTATTTTGATGTTTTGTAATCCTTTTCACAAAGTAATATCATCTAAAAGACCTATGTGCTTCTCTCGTATCTCATGGTGATCTTGAGAATCAAAAGTCTTTTTGTAATATTAAGTTGTCAAAAGGATTACCTCGACACTTCATTTTGGGTTTAAAATTGAACAAAACATCTTGCGAGTGTGAGTAGGCTTATTGTGTGTGTTCTCCCTTTGTTTCTAAACAAAAGTTGATCAAACTACAAATATGTTTACTCACTTTTGTTTATCTTAGCGGGCCTGCCTTGTGGGAAAAATTACTCACCCGAGGGAATGACCCAACTGGAAACACACTAAGAACAAGCGTATTTCTAGTTGGGATATAAAAGTGGGTACTGGAACAAAATCCAGTATCACGCGATTGGCTCTGACGAGAAGGGTAGCAATGGTCTCTCGCCACATGGGTCAATCTCCACAAATGAAAAGACCGAATTAAAACCCTTTTTTAGCAAAGGCCAAATCATTATCTATTTTGTTGGTGCAAAAGGTCATGTCCTTTGAAGCCACCCCACATTATACATGCGGTTCTATTGTAGAGATGAAAAGTATGTCATGGGAGATTCATGGGTACTGATGCTTTGTTGACTCGAGAAGTGAGTACATTGTAAGGGGGAGCATGTGTGGTCAAGCATCTAGTCATCCACATTGAATATGGGTAGCACGATTCATCCAAGTGGGAACCCAAAAAAATAGTTTCTCTTCATCCTAGGATTTTACATGTGCTTGGAGTTAAAAAATTCATTGCTTGGTCCTCATAACAATTGAAAAAAAAAACATTCACAAAGAGCTCCGAATTTCAAACCCCTTGGAGGAAACAAATATCCTTTGAAAAATCCAAGTACTCTTGCTTTCCCTAGGGATCATATCCTTAGAGGTTTCTAAGTGATTGGGTTTAATCATCATTTTTTTTCACTAAGGTCAACCTAGGAAAATTTTTCCCTAATTTCCTTGATTTCCACATAATGTACCTTGTGGATGAAAAAGAAAGTGGGACATTAGACATGCAGTTTGAACAATAATCAAGAAAGTGCTTTTGGTAAAAAGAATTCACTAAGGAAAGATAAAAGACAATCTAGACCTCACATGTGTTGTCTAAAATGATTTCCCAAAAATTAAACTTCCCAAAACCAAGATTCAAAAGGATTAGTCTAAAAGCTCGAGAACAATGTCTTGAAATGCACCTTGAAGACAAAGAAAGATTGGTGTATAACTTCTATAAGAAGGCTTCAAGGAATAACCTGAGTTTGTATGCATTTTATTATCAACAGAATCCTGAGCTTTTTGAAAGGTTTTCTTTCCTCGCATAGGAAGTATAGCATGTTCTTCAATACCGAGGTTTTGTAAAAAAGAGTCATGTCTAGGTCAAAGTCTAGGATCAAAGTCTTCGCTCTCATCCATCTCTCTATCAATCAATTTTCATCCCACCAAACAAAATTTTGGGAACTTTAGAAAAATCATTCATGCTAAACTTAAAGGCTAAATCAGCATCACATTATTTGGCTTAATACACCTAGCCAAATAGTCAAATCTCTTGAACAAATTTTCCTCTAGGATAATGCAACTTCCTGAGGTCTACTAGTTCATGATCACCTTGTTTGTCTTAACACACATAGCTAATCCATTCTCTTGTGCAAGTTTTCCCTAGGATAACATAACTTCCTAGGGTTTACAAGTTCACTACCATCTTGTTTGACCTAATACACCTAGTCAAAATTTTAAAATCAATCCAAGCCCTAAATTTTAGCGTTACCCCTAAAAATTTGTTCAAAATTTCACTTCATCCATTTATGTCATCGCCATCACCACCCTTTTCAATCCTTTGAATCTTCTAGTTCTTCTCTTTTGGGACTAAAGATTAAGATCAAATGATTCATATTTTATGGTCCAAACAAAATCAGAACACAAGAGGAAAATGGAAAATACCAAAGAAATATCAGCTTCTAGTGACTTAGGTTAGGTAACCACCAAAGTAAACCTTGCAGGATCAAGAAATCCCCCAAACAACTCTCCTCTACCATCACAAAATCCTCAAGAGGAAGGCTATCAAGAGGACATCACAAACGAGGACTTGGTAATGAAACAATCAAAAATGATAGAAATGGTTCAAAATCCAGAGAATCATAAAATTGTCAATGCCATGTTTAAATACTTACGCACATTAATGGAAGGAGGGGTCCATCTCCCTTCTGACCTTGACATAGGCACTAGCATGGAAAGGCCTCTTACAAACATATCCCCAATGTCAACTCTGAATATCATTCAAGAAATGCCCCAAACCATATCAAGACTCGCATCAAACTCACCAATTGTAAACAAGGGAAGTGCAATGCTTCATGAATTAAAAAAGCATCGCCTTATTAAAAACAAAGAGGTAAATGTCAGAACCACATTGGATAACTCTGTCCTAGTGAATCCATCACACTCCTACGTCCTGCTCAATTTTCATAATCACATGGATTCATCTTCATTCTGTGCAACACTAGCCTATCCTTTAAACAAACAAACTTCTTTATCACAAGGAGAAGGTGGTTTGTTCAGAACAGTAGGAGTCAATGACCCATCCTTCCTCTAGGGGAGCATACCACCTTTCCCTCCATTATCGATCACATCCACATCACCTCTTGGATTGGATTTTCCCCCCTTACCCATCATTAGTTTCTCAAATCAAGGCAATTCAAGCATCACATCGAATCCTCTCCTTTTTCTAGTAACATCACAACAACAAGTGGCAACCACTCGAGCCACCATGGTTAATACATCAGTCAGTCCTCATATCTCTCAAAACATACCTTCTCAAGGACCGAGCATCTCAACCACGTCACCAACAACCCAAATCCCGACCACCAACACAACCCACTTGCCCGTCACAACGGTTAGCACCATTCCCAATCCACTGCCAATCCCACCAAAAGGTAATGTGAAAAATTCATGCATCACCATGATCCAGGCCATCCAGAAGGCCAATCATCAAAGGGTACTTAAACAAAACCAACAAGCTGCACAACAGGTTTCTCAAAAAGCACAAGCACAAATAGCTGCCCAACAAGATGCACAAGGCCAACAAGGCCAACAAGCCACACAAGCCACACAAGTAGCCCAGCAAGCACAAGCTCAAGCTTAGGCCCAACACCAGGCTCAACAGGCACAAGCACAATACTGAACACAACTGCAAACAATTCATCAACAAGCATATGAACAAGCCCTACAAGATTTTCAGGCACAACAACAAGATAAAAAAAAAGCATTATTGGTGCAATAGCAACTAGACCAACAACAAGCCTTATTAGCACAATAACAACTAGACCAACAAAAAGCTTTGTTGGTGCAACAAAATCTAGACCAACAACAAGCTTTTTTTGCGTAACAATAGTTAGACCAACAACAAGATTTATGGAAACAACAAAAGATAGCCCAACAACAAGAATTGTTGGCACAACAACAACATGACCAACAACAAGTGTTGTTGGCTCAGCTAGCATATCAGCAAGCCTTACTCGCTCAACAAAGCTTGAAACAGATTCCGAACACAATCATTGAAAATGATGATAAGGATCCTTCGACCAATAACTTTGTTGACAATGTCTCTACATCACCTAACTAATTAGAGGACATATCTCAAGAACTTATTTCAAAGCATGATAAACATCTTCCATCAAGGTCTAGCAATGGACCTTCCAAAAACATACTAACATCCCTCGACCTCATGATTATGAATAGTGAAGGAATCCTCAAAGATCAAAAGGATATTAAGCCACTACCCATGCCTAAGGACGATGTCCAAGATCCCTTTGGAAGCAATCCACCCTGTGAAATTCACCCATGTCAAGAACTTGATCGAAAGCATGTCAAAATTAATTCCAAAATTAATCAAGATCAAGAATTTGTATCTCTAAGATACTACAATGATCTAATGGGCACTCTTCTATCTATACAAGATGTCACAAATGATGATCAAATCCATATAGCACATATTCCTTTGCCTACCCATGAGATACTTTCTTTGGATGGACACATAGATGATCTTCATTCAAGAAAAGAGTCTCATAATCTTAATGTTATTACGAAGGAACAAGAGTCTCCTACTCTTAACATTTGTGCACAAGACCAAAATTTAGAAAAATATGGACATCGAACAAAAATAGATCATGAAGAAGGCTCTTACAGAAGTCGTGAATCAGAAACATCCTATGAAATGAATCATGAGGAATAATTTTACAGTGAATCTTTAACTCCATTCAAAGAAGCAATAAAATATGATATTCCACAAAATCAAGCTAAAGATGCCAATTAGGCATTCATCCCACATATGGAGGATCCTATCACTTATAAACTTGGATTACTTACCTTTCTTAGAGCAAGCTATCTCATCAATGAAGAAGTTAGCACCTTTGAAGATACACCATAGAGTAGAGAAGGATTAGCACCTTGTTTCCAAGGTAAATCATATCCTATTGCAAATAAATTTTTCCAGCAGATGAATCATGGTAGAGGATTAGGCCTATATGAACAGGGTATCCTAGAACCAGTGAAAATTGTTGACAATCTGAAACATCAAGGCCTTGGTTATTCAAAAATCAAGGGATATAAAAATATCAGTGATACCTCTATAAAACTGGGGCAGCTTTGTCACAAGAAAAAATCAAAATAGGGAGCACGAAGGATCCTTATGATGAAACTAATGCTAATAACATAACCAACCACATCATGAATCTCCATTGACCCATCACCCCATCCATGAATTGAGACCAACATCAAAAGGAGGATGTGAATCGAAGAAAGAATAAAATTATCAAAGAAAAAGAAGTACTGAAGCATGAAGGACAAATCAAATGCATATGGATACCAAAAAATACAAAGAAATATTATCCCTATCAAACTCCATTAGTCAAAGAAACTAATGGGAAAAATAAAAAAGGGAAAAGTATCCATCAAAGATGCCCACAAAGGAAAAACAAAGTTTCTCAAGTGACGTACAAGGTATGTCAAGCAGCTGGTGCTAATTCCACACACACTTTCGTATCCACCCATCATTGCTCATCTTCCCATGTTTGGAAATTCAAAGGTTCCAAATTGTCAACCAATCCATCTTTTATTCCTAAGCACACTCCACCATCCATACCTCCACACATGATATCCAATTCTCACATTGACCATGTGTTGGCAATGAAACTTCATCATAAGGATTCAAAAGGCACTCTATCGTAATGTGCACACAAAGACAAAGTTAACTCCGGTATGAGTAGAGCAGATCATAAATCTCAAGAGTTGCATTCAAGTCCATGTGTCTTGGAAAAGCAACTTCTTCAAGCAAGATATCGGTGGAATATTATGACATAAAAATCAACATCAGGATCACCAAGTGGTTCAGCATGAGCTTAAAATCTCTTAGAAAATACAAAAAATAAAATTAAAAAATGTAAAAATAAATAAAAATAATAATAATAATAATAATTAAAAGGGATTGAAAAATAGTAAAGAAAAAAATCATCCTCTAGTGAAAAAAAAGCGTCATGTGTAGAATCGAACATCTATGTGCACCAATTCAGGAGAAAGCATCTTATCACATCCATAATAAAGCCATCATTCTAGCCATATCATCTGTTTATCCAATCCATTACCATCTATTTGCATTATCTTGATCTTGAAAAACTTTGGTGCACACTTTGTACTTGTTTATGGTAAACATCTTGACATGGGTCATTTTCATTGATCCTATCCTATCCAATATTATCTAAGCCATGAAACACTATCCAAATGCGCATCCACTACTTGAACCCCTTATCTTATCGCAAGATAATTCATATCCATTCAACCAAACATCCACCCATGGCCTTTCAAACATTTCTAGACACTAGGGGTAGATATTTACATCTTGCTTTGAGAATAAATCTTGATATATATCCTCTAGCTTATGTGGTGATCCGAACATTGGCAAACGTGAAATCAAATTGTTCAAACATTTTTGAGCCAAGAATCCAAATCACTAGCCCATGGAATATTTTGATGAGAAGACGTTCCTTATCAAGCTTTATCTTTCGTCAAACATCAATCCAAGACAATCAATATCAGTTGCATCTAATGTGTACTTAAATATCACATCAAATCATCAAAACAATTTTTTTCCAAATAAAGCTTCATCAAATATTGATCAAACGAATCCAATCAATTATCACCTTCTTTGACTTAACACACTTAGTCAAACTACCCTCTTGTGCTTGAGTTTAGTCTAGGATAACCCAACTTCCTAGAGTTTACAAGTGTATTATCATCTTATTTGACTTAACACACTTAGTCAAATTGTCCAACTCATCATCAATTTGTTTGACTTAACACACTTAGTCAAACTACCTGCTCGTGTATGAGTTTACTCTAGATTAACACAACTTCCTAGAGTTTACAAGAGCATTATCACTTCTGTTTGACTTAACACACTTAGTCAAACTATCAATCCATCAAATTGATCAATCAACCCTAGCTTGGTTTTCAAAAAATCCCAAAACAGAGCACTAATATCATATCCACATCCAGATTGTCAAAATCATGCGAAAATCCGAAAACATCCAAATCATTAAATTTTTTTTTTAAAAGTCCAAAAACATGTAAAAAATCTTAAAAAATCTTTAAAACATTCATCATTGAGTCTTGTTAGTTTTCCACCTTGTCCAAACTACGTCATCTCTGAGCTTTAATGTAGGAAAGGTTGATCTTTGATCATCCCCCGAGACAGTTTAGGCCAGTCCTTCGATGTCCATCACAATAAAATGGCAATCCATTTGCCCATCTATCTTATCATTGACCCAAGTTTGTCATCAGTCAAACTATGTGGTCTCTACATGTATAACGTAGGAAAGGATAATCTATGGATCAAATCTTGATACCCCTAGGCTAGGTCTTTAAGTTAGTCTCTCTGTTATAAATCTCAAAAATACCAATGTTTTTTGCAAAACACTTCAAAAATACCAAAAGAAACCTCAAAAAATCATGTTTTCCAATAAAATCAGTCATCATTCCTAATAAAATCATTCCTAATTTGATTTCACGTTTGCTGATGTTCGGATCACCACATAAGCTAGAGGATATATATCAATATTTATTAAAATCAGTCATCACCATCACCCTTTGGTGAGTAAGTCAGAAGCAAGTATAGCAGGGTCAGAAGTGAACACCCTAATCGTCAGAGTCTCAAAAGCCTAAGTCAGTAAGCAAGCAAGTTAATTAACTCAAAGTATCAATAGCTTACCATCCAATCAGTTCCATCAAAACCCTGATCACAACATTTCCTAGGATGAATCCTTCCCACGATGCACATAAGCATGAGGTACCTTGCATTAGTTTAGCCTTGGATAGTGATATGAAAAACATTAGCTTGTTTGTTTACTTTGTCTTGGTCTTTTTTTGACTTACCTTATTTTGTTCTCATTCCTAGGACCTCTCAATGATGCCTAAACAAAATAGGTTTAGAGAGAAAGGAACGGGGAAATGATCATTATCTTTTTTATTTGTTGTGCTTGTTGGATGTTCTTGTAAAATAACATGGCAAATACTTTCTTTGTTAGATCCTTCCTAGCAAGGTTTTTTTATGTCAAGTGTGAACCAGAATACTCCTATCTAATTAACAAGTCAAATTCCATCACACTAGGTACAACGCCATCTTGGTCCTTTATACCTTGATGCATCGTTTCTATGTGTGTTATCAAACATAAAGTAATTGGCCCTTTGAAAATCCCAACTCCTGGTAAGAAAATCATCATCATCATAATTCATAGTGTAGGCTTGTTGGATCATCCTTCCATCCATCTTATTCTTCTTATTCCTCTATCTTTACTAACATTTCTATCTAAAGTAGGTGCAATATATCAAAATATACATGAGGCTACCCATGGCCGATGACTGTCTATACATCATCAGAATTGTCTACATCGAATAATTATATTTCATCCTCTGATTAGTAGAACCACTCCTCTCACATTTTATCATGATATCGATTAAAAACTTAACATTTCTGTCTGATCTCTCAAGGGGTCAATATACCAGCATAATCCTTCCACTGGGGCAATAGTGGGGCATTCGAAAAATTGAAATTTTTTGAAATTTGATCACAACAGTTTATTCTTTTAATCAATGCAACAAGTACATTGCTTGAAAGAGGGGCAAAATGTAGACATGGAAAATATACATGCACCTGATCATGATTTACCAGCATAACTTTGTCCTGAATCATACTCTCAGCTTATCATCACTTTTTCATCTCTTAATTAGGTAAATCATTATTTATTTAATTAGGTCTTTTTCTCTTGTTGATTAAATTAATCAGTTTAATTTAATTAATCCTCAATCCCTCTTTAATTAAATAATTCATCTTATTAAGTCTCTAAAGTCTTATTATTAAATTGAATAAATTAAACATTATTTAATTTAATCTAACATTATCCCCTTTATTTAAATAAATCAAAACATTTATTTAATTAAACCTTTCCTCTCAATTCTTGACTTAAATCAATTCATAAATTTAAGTCTAAATTGACACATCTCCTAATTCTTCATTAAATTAATTAAGATTGGATTAATTTAATCCTAATCTATGTCACATTCTCTAGAGAATGCAACTTGCACAATAAATCAATTACTTTGATTTATTAAATTGACTATTTTCTCTCAATATGGCATAAAAGGGGAATATTCTCTCAAATTTGAATTCAAATTCAAAGTGGGCTTGGTCCTTCCAACAAGGCATTTAATGCCTCTTACATGTCCTTGGCCTTGAGCCAAGTGAAATTAACTCCATTTCTCTCTCCCTCCAACATGTCACATTCAAATTTCAAATTTGAATCTCATAGGATTTATCATGCACATTGACCAAAATGTGCTCATTCCTCCTCCAATAACATGTGGACAAGTGGCATTTGGCCATTGGTTGAAAGTTAGTCCCACATTGCCCAAATCTTGCTCTTTCTTCAAAATTCAAATCTATAAATGAAAGGATTATCTTCTCATTATTCATCCACAGTCTCATGCAAAGTTACTCTATTGACATTGAGAGACAATTTTGTGCACTTCATTCCATACATTCATCATCTTCACAATTCCATAACTAGGTTATGCCAAAATATCATTTAGGATATTTGATCAATCCACACATCATCAACATTGCAATTTAGGAGTTGGGAAAGGGCCAATTTCGACACATAAATTGGCACCAATTCCCTCATGAGATCTTTAGTTTGCTTTCTTAATTAGGATTTACTTGCATTTTTATATTTTTTTCTTCATCTTTCCTAGTTTAAGTTTTAGTAAATGGATTTGATGGGAAATCCTTCATTCTTGCTTGCATATGATCTAATCTTTTGATTTTTTGTTGTTTTTGTGTAGGTGTAGGTTTAGGGGTTTACATGATCTAATCCCAGATGCTCCCTGTATGCCCGCATTGTTTTACCTCTTCTTATTTTATTCATATGGGTTGGCGGGCTTCAACCACACGTCTAGTATATTGGTGGGCCTGATATCCTTGGTGAAGATGATTGGTGCTTTGCAAAGAAGATGAACAACCGAGAAATTGAAGACGTGGCCATATCTCTACCATTCCTCGAATGCCCATTCTGATTTTTTTCATATTATTTTAAAGAAACGAGCTAGCGGCTAATGGCCACATGATACTATTTGATGATGGGACTAGTATCTCCATGATGCAGTGGATTCTACCCAAGAGAAATCAACGATGGATAATACTACACATGTTTTCATCAAATTTGTTCCCCCACACTCCCGTGTATCTACAGTAGTAGAAAAATTTAGTCACCAGGGTTAGAAGGTGATGTGACACCTATTATTTTTATGGGCCCCACTAAGCTTTGAAGACGAAGTCTTTTTTAGTAAAAGATGAATTCGATGATCGATGGCCTATGATGTGGCTCAATCATGGCCACTCCCTGCCATCCTATAAGGGCCCTATCTAGGTCTTGTGTCTTCTAATAGGAAAGTGGGAAAGTGCCTTGTGGACTTTCTTAAAGGCTCTGGTGGGCTCTAAATAAAGGTGGAATACTTCCAAATTTGGCTGAGAAGTACTATTTCTGAACTATGTTATTTTCAGCCTTGATCTTTCAGAACCATGCTTGAAATTTTATCCATCAGCTCTGATAGAAAATGATACATGTGGAAAAGGTGAAAACAAAACATGAAAATTTATGAATCGCTATCAAATCAGGATCAATGCCTGCTATATTGATAAGAAGAACTACAAGTGGAATAATTCCTATGGGTGAGTAGGTAATTATGGAAAGAAAGTTTTAATTGATGCTATGTACAATGTAGATGTATATCTACTCAGAGCTTTGCTGATTTAAAGGAGCACTAAAGAACAATTAAAACTTAATAGTAAGAGGTTGCATTGTAATCTACCCGTTGATCTATCTTTTAAAACATGATCAACAATGAAGATTAAATGGATCAAGGAAGATTTTTTGTCAGCCTGCATGCATTGGTTTTCTTTAAGGAATTAATAGTTGGCACACTTGCATGGCTCGTTATAAGAAGGACTGATTTCCATACTTCTAATTCAGAATTTGCATTACATTTGATTTTGAGAGCAGGGTTGGTAGTTGTCTTTTGGTTCTTGTCGCTGGAAGGATGAGTAAGTCAAGAGAGTTTGTTAGACTAGTTTAGAGGTCTAGGAGATTTGGATTGCTAGATTCTAAGAAGAATGCCCCAAAGGATGAGGTTGATACATAGGGATATCCTAATACACCAAAGAATAGAAGGGGACACATGAAATTAAAAAAGTATGGTGTGAGGAGAAAGTACCGCTTGAGGAACCAAATAGTTTCAGAAGAATTAGTCAAGTTCAAAGGCAAGGAGTTGGTGGAATATGAAAAGAAGACAAAGAAAAGATGAAAATATTGTAAGTCTTGTTTGGGAGGACTTAATTCTTTTGGTGGGTTCTTTGATAGCCCCCTAGACAATTAGGGTGACACTAACTCAAAGGGTGATTATTCTGCCCTCTCCCTGGTACCATTTGATGATTCTGATGAGGTGGTGGTGATGGTTCCTCTAGTTCCACCATGATGAAGGAATGGGCTAGTATCTTTTAAGGCTAATGAATCAGAGTGATGACTATGCGCCATATTTATTTTTGATGACACCATGGCCCTATTTTTAAGATTATCCTATTCAACATTCATGTGAATTTTTTTTCTAGCGGTGATGTGGAATTTTTTTGGGTTGGTGTATAGGAGAGGTGCCAGAATTCCTAGTATTGGGTAGTATGTAAGTTTTTGTTGAGGCTATGAGTGGAGAATATTCTTTGGTTGGCAAGGACGAGAATGTTGTTGCTACAACTGACTCTTCCTTTTGAGGAGCTGGCAGGTCTACATGCAGGGGATGCAGAATGTTGTTGTTTAATATTTCATTTTCCTCAATGATTGCATGTAACAAACTTTGGACATCTAAAATTATGTTGCAAATGATATCAACATGAAATAAAATTTAAATGTATTTGATCCTCATGCTTGTTGCTCCCTTATTCTATGAAAGGGATTTTTGGGCTCATTATAGGGGCAAACTTTTAAGTCTCAATAGGGTTTTGGGTAAATACTTTGCTCAAAAAGGCATTTTGAATCGAATATGGGTAAATATGCTAGTAGATTGTCTTGGGAATAAAGTTTTATAAATAAAAATATTAAATTAGTTGTTTTGTATATAACAATCTTAAATTATTTTTATATAAACTACTGATGTAGAAATGTATCTTTTTCTGGAAACAAATACTCTCCTATGTATATTTCTCACAAGTTATGAATGAAAATGCTAATGGTGTTATCATTTGTCTTCAAATGTTTTTCTTTAAATGTACTATTATGTTCTCAGCTTTAACTCAAATATTTGATTAAAATTCTTGAAGAGGGTATAAAATTTGTAAGAAATTGCTTAGGATTGGTAAGTAGTGAGTGTTTCTTTTAGGGATTTTGAGTTTTCATAATCTACAAAGAAGTATGAGGCTAGTTCACCTACTTCTAAAATGATTAGTTCATATATTATAGATCCTTGCATATTTGACTCCATTGCTCCAGTTGATAAGACAGTGGTCAGTTTATTAGAAAATATTGCATAAAAAGTGAGGAAGTAGCACACCTAGCCCTGAACTTAAAATAAGAACAATATTCATGTAAATTCCCTTTTCAAGAAATTGTGTATGGGATGGAAGTATTTTTTATTCATAGCGAATAAGTAGTCACTCACTTAGGGGATATGCCAAATCTGTAGTGGGGTGGGCTTTATTTGCATTTAACTAGGAATCAATCTATTATTAATTTGATATATTTTATGAAAGTGTATTTGGGATTATCCTCCCTATTTTAATGGAGCCAAAAGTGAAGGAAAAAGGATAAAAAAACCCTAGGTTCATTGTGTTGGCCACTAACGTTACAATTTCTTCATTATGAGAGTTGGTAACTCTCTAGAGAATTGTTGGGTTCAGTTGGAAAAATCGCCAACAATTAACAAGGTTTATTATGAATTCTTCACTTTCCCAATCCAATCTGACATGGTTGATTATATCAATCACAACAAAGTTGATCATTGAGAAAGGGTTGATATAGTTGTTGATCCATTATAGACAACCAAGGATAAAAAAAATTATAGAGGAAAAAATTGGCCTTAAGTTTTGGGGGCCTGGAGCCACCAATTTGAGGAGTGAAGCTTGTGAAATTGATGAAGGAAGGTTTCTTAAGACTCTGAGGGATGTGCATTGTATATTTTACTTTTTTTTGGTTTTATTTTCTTTTGTTGGGTATGTTTGGCTTGTCCGAGAAGACTCCTATTTTTGGTCTTTTGGTCTGCTTCACCTTTTGATTTGGTTTATCGCCATACCGACCAAGGGTATGAGTCCTCGAGCATGAGCTAGTGGTAGATTTCCTAATTTTTTTGAAAATCTATGGAGTGTCTTGTTCTGTCATCATTCTATGCTTCTATGTTTGGGGTTAGGTCTTAGGGTTTTAGGTTATTAACTTTCCACTTCAAATTTTGTATTGGAATAAATATTGTGCATTATAATCCTTTTTTGAACTATGTACCTAGTTTCTAGTCACTTAATTTGCACCTTGAGCCATTAAAATCGTTCTCCATATTGGCCCCTTGGGTTAGTTTTGTCAGTCACCGTCTACAAGTTAGTTGTTTTAAATTTTACCATAGTCAGCTCTAATATTTCATGATTAAAACTTAGGTTTTAGAGTCCACATCCTGAAGGGTTAAGTCTTGACGACCTTGGGGTGACCCCATTTTGACAACTAACTATTTTTACATGTGCATTTATGATGGTTGTTCGATCACCAAGGATGAATCTCAACCATTCCTTGTATGCCCGTTCTAGTTTTTGGCCTTATTATTTTATTTACACGAGTTGGTGAGCTTAATCCTCATGTCTTATGGGTCCAGTGTTTTATTAAAGACTGCAAGAGATACCAAAAAGAATCAACAATGATCAACAAAACACATGGTGACATCCTCACCGCTCCTCGCTACCCCGTTCTTATTTATTTTTCATTAAAATAAATGAACGGGCTAGTGGGCGGTTTCCATTTATCATCACTAGTGGTGGGCTACATGTTTCTAGGTGGTCGACATGCAGGGGTTTGAAAGTGATCAACGATAGGCGTCGGCACACATGCTATCATCTCAGCCCTTTCCCACGCACCTATTTTTACTATTTATTAAAGTGAAGGAGTCACATGGGCGCGCAGGCATGGTGACACGTGGAATATTAGAAGGTGGGCCATATATCTTCTACAAGTAACAAATGGAACCAAAAAGAAGATCTATGGTAATCACAAAGAAACATGCTTGATCTCGACCATTCCCTACCACCTTGCTGGTCTTTATATTAATGCTTATTATTGGGAGTGAGCTAGCAGGCACGATGACATTTGTCACTCTAGTGGAGGGACCCGCTAAGTCTTAGTGAATACGTGTACTCTTGAAAGGTTTCAAACTAATGGTCGATGGCA
The DNA here is from genome assembly GCA_007115665.2 of Sequoiadendron giganteum. Lineage (NCBI taxonomy): Eukaryota > Viridiplantae > Streptophyta > Pinopsida > Cupressales > Cupressaceae > Sequoiadendron > Sequoiadendron giganteum. The sequence goes on from CM021101.1 coordinate 732,548,344, forward strand.
GGTGATGTGGACTATTCTAACGAATCCCCATCATCCTATGAGGACCTCATCTATTCATCCCATTTTCAGTGGGCAGGTGAGTGACTGCCATGTGGATTAATTCATATGGTCTGATAAACTTTAGCACTGAAGAAATTTTTCTCAAACTTTGTCAAAACTATATTAAATTTAGAGCGTCACCAACTTTCAACCAAGTCCTTGGCACACATTCAAGATTTGGGAGATTCTTGTAGTTGCGACTGTCATTTCTGTCAGGCATTGGTACACATTGGATAAAGAATTTAGGGCAACATAGAGTATAGGTGATATTATGAAGATCGATCATGATCACTTCCCGCTATCTTATGGTGGTGATTTGTGAGAAAATTAATTCCCATGGGCAAATGGGTAAATGTGACACAAAAGGTTTTATCAGGGTAAGTATGTGATTAATTATGCAGATTGAGTGGTGTTTATCCACTTGAGACATTTGATTGGGAAAATTATCAAACACATGCAAAATTAATTTTGTGTCATAATTAACCATTCTCGTTAATTGCCCATTGATTTTGTTACTATGTGTAATCAATGACTCAAATTCAAAAAATTAGGGCAGCTGGTTGGTGGGTCTTTTGTGCGAGCTTCCTTGGAACGTCAATAAATTTATATTACAGTTGGCCTATTTATTGGTGAATCCTTGGTTTTTATTCTCAACATTTTTCATTTGAGATAATTAAGAGTCTGGGAGTGAGTGCACGAGGTTCTCTAAGTGTTGTGTAATTTGAGCTTGTTGTCTTACATGGGAGGGTAGTCTTTCTATGAATTTTTCCATCAACAACGGGTAAGGGGAGTGTTTCTACTATCCCAGAGCGTAGGTCTAGGAGACTTCTTGAGTCTCAAAATGCTGAGCCCAAAGAGTAGTAGGATGTGCTTGAGGTTCCTGTAACACCGAAGAAGAATGTAAGAGATGAAAGAAAATTTCCACTTTCTACTCTCAAGTGTGCATATCATATACAAAGCTGAATTGTATCTCAGGAGTTGGTCAAGGGAAAGGAAAAGAAGGTAGAATGGCCTGAGAGAGAGGCTATAAGGAGAAACAAGTATCACCAGGATTTTATGGGACATCGACAATCTCCCATCGAAGGATCAGATTGTTCATCTGATAGTGGAGATGCAACTGACTCTGGATATTGCTAGTCTCTTATGGCCTTGAATGATTTGAATGACTTCAAGGATGAGATGGTGATGGCCACTCCAATTTCAATGACACTAAGAGAGCATTCTTATTTTTCTAACTAGGTAGAATATCACCCCACTCCCCTCCTGAGCTGATGCTCGGGTGTTTTTTGTCCTTTGTGCTGACATGTCTCTTTGGGTTGGTGTGTGTGAATCTGGGTTCTTGTTGTCTTTTCCTTTTTGTGTTCATGGTGACTTCAGCTGGTCGACATGAATGTAAAATTCTGATGTTGTGATGCAATGCCTTTTGGAAGGCTATTGGGCTTCCCCAACAAATGATTTTTGATATTTTTCTCTCCCCTGTGTTGTAAATTATGATTTACAACTACTTGGGGAGTATTTTGAAGCATAGTGAAATTTAAATGATATTTGAGTAAATGTGACTATAATTTTGCTCGATGCTTGTTGCTCCCTTACTCTATAAAATGGATTACAAGGATAATTAGAAGGGTTTGTATTTTGATTTCATATATAGTTTAGGTAGAAGCTTGACTTAGGAAGGAACATACTATGGTTATGTAAGTATGAATAGAACATTATATTGTCTTTGGTATGAGTCTTATATGCCATAGTCTTAAAATTAGTTTTATAGAAACTACTGATATCAAAAAAAATCTTAGTTATGATACATATAATCTCCTATGTACCTTTTTGTAGGTTATAAATGAGAATATCAAGGGTATTCTCATTTATCTTTAGTTGTTCAACTGGATGTATGACTCTTTTTCTTGCTTTAGCTCAAAGAGTGGATTAAATGCTAAAAGAGGGTTGTATATTTTAAAGAAATTCAATAGGATTTGGTAAGAAGTTATATTTCAAGCATTGCAAATTTTCATATTTCAAAGTACTACGGAAATAGTCCACCAATATTTTAATCAAGTAGTTTGTATAGTACTGGTTATTATACATCCGAATCCATCTTCTCAATTGATGAAGCATTTGTCTATTTTTTAAGTAAATCTTACGAGTGAATGGTTATGAGTATGCCTGGCTATTGATTTGAAATCAAAACCAAATTATTGAAACTTTCAATTACAATAAATAGACCTAAAGTACGACCTAATTCCTAACAATAGATGTTAATTTATTTAAAGACTAGCCAAGTCTTTAATGAATTTAATTTATCTGCATTTTGTAGGAAGTAATGTGTGTATAAAAGTGTTCTTGATAAATTTGACATCAAATGAGCATGAATAGGAACACCCTCCTAGGTTACATAGAGCTTGAAGTAGGAGTAAGGGCTTGCAAATCCTTACTCATTTTTTGACCACCAACTTTGAATGTTCTTGAATATAAAAGGTTGGCTACCCTTTTAGAGGACCTGAAATTTTAGGTGGCTCCCTAAAAAAAACCACCAACAAAAGGGTCTCTTGATATTCTTACCAAGTGTGCATCCTTTGCAAATAACATCATGCTCTAAAATAAGCTTCGATAGACCAATAACCACCTTTTCCATAGAGGGAAGTGCTCTAAAATTTAAGTGAGAAAGTCTCCTATGCCATAACTCACTCAAACTGATAGATTCACCCATTTCCTCATATAATTTAAGCAAGTGCACATTATGGTATGTACAATGAGGGAATTTAGCATCCTTTGGATAAAGAACGAATCTATTCATAGGAGGAAATGTTATGAATCCTTTTTTGAGAAGTATTTATAACTTCCTTTCAATTTTAGGTGGTGGATGAGGAGGTTGTAATTTTTGTAATTTTAATTTTTCAAATTAGATATGCAAAGAAGAAAGAAACATAACATAGAATAAAATACACAACAATTTATCCTGAGAAAATGATTCTACTCAAGGGAAAAACCTAGCGGGAATTTAATCACTTATAGGTCAGATACAATAGTGCAAAAATAGCACTCCAAAATTAGGCCTAGAGAGGCAAAATATAACAAAATAATCTATCACTATAGATAGTGCAAATTTCAAAGAAACAAAGAATAAGTGAATCTCCTTCTTGAATGTCTAACTTGCTTCTATAGATCAAAAAATTGAATTTTTGAATTGAATGATGAATGAGGAGAGTCTCTCTCCTATATATACAAATCTAGGCATCATTCTCCTCTTGAGCTGACCTAGAAAATTATTTATTTTGTTTATGATAAATAGGCCGACTAGCCTTATGTAATAGTTCTTTTGGGAAATACCTCTTGAAGCTAATCTCAAACATTAACACTCCCTCTTCGCTAGGGAGATATTCTTAGATATCTAGTCATTGATTCTCTCAACATGACATCCACAATGGCTACACCCAATTCTGGGAAACACAACTCAGTCTCAATAGCGAGGCATAATCATAACCATTAACTATCATGAAATAAAGGTTGGAATCTACATCAATCTTGGAGAAACCCTAACTCATCAAGTATCTATCAATCATTTCGTACCATGCACGAGGTGCTTGTTGAAGGCTGTACAAGGCCTTATTCAATCTACACACATGAGACTCCTTCCCATGAATCACAAAATTGTCTAGCTACTTGATGTACACTTCTTCCTCAATCACACCATTAAGAAATGCAGTCTTTACATTCATTTGATGTAACATCCAACCCTTGGTAGAGGAAATAGCAATAACCATCCTGATGGAAGTGTATTGAGCAACAAGAGAAAATGTCTCCTCATAATCTATTCCCTGCTTGGGAGAGAATCCTCTTGCCACATTTCTTTCCTTGTGTTTCTCAATGCTGCCATCATCTGCATGTTTGATTTTTTAAAGCCATTTGGAATTCACTACTGGCTTCCCTTCAGGTCTCAGAACAATATCCCATACATAATTTTTAATGATAGATTGATATTTTTTTGTCATTGCATCTCTCCATACTTGCTAGTTAGATGCCTCCTCAAAATTGGAAGGCTTAGAATCAATGATGTGACTCATTAATGTCACATAACCTAGAAACTTCTAAGGTCTATTGCTCTCCCTAAAAGTTCCTTGAGGAGATTTATATTTTTCCACTTCCTACATGGTTTTTGGAGCCCATCGGGGCCTCTTCTGACCTAAGGCAATATCTCTAGGCCCATCTGTTGGTTCTATAGGATCAATTGGATCAACATTCTCACTTGGTTTGTTGGAATCCCTCTAAATGTCAGGATTATAATCAAGGGATGAATCCATACCTTGTGGAGCCTTCTTCTCCTCACTATTTATCTCCATGTAAGATCCTTTAGATCTTCTGAAGGATACCTCCTCTTTGAAGGAGACAGGAGACATCCCTACTGATCTCAATTTGTTTCTATCTTGGAATATATATTTTGTAAGCCTTTGAAGACTCACTATAGCCCACAAGTATAGCCTTCCCGCCTGAAGGTTCTAGTTTTGATCTTTCATCCTTGTGCACATGAATGTACACAAGATAGCCAAATTTACTTAAGTGACTAACCTTAGGCTTCACACCTGTGAAGCCCTCCTTTAGAGTCTTGTTCCAAAATATCCAATGATGACTTCTATTCTAAACATATACTGCAATTCTAGAAGCTTCTACCTATATGAAACTCTGTAAACTTTGATTGTGAATCATAGACTTAGCTACCTCGACTATAGATCTATTCTTTCTTTTGGAAACTCCATTTTGTTGAGGGTTGTACAAAACACATAAATCCCTCTTGATCCTGGCCTCAATGCAGATATTATGAAATCCTCTAAGAGTGTACTCTCCTCCATTATCTGATCTCAATACCTTAATCCTCTTCTCGGACATGTTCTCAACTTGTACCTTGAATTCTTAGAATCTATCAAGGACTGCCCTAGACTCCTTGGATTTCAAGAAATAAATCCAAGTATTTGGAGAATAATCATCAATGAAAGTCACATATTACCAAAATCCACTCAGTGATGCCACAAACATCGGTCCACATAAATCTGAATGAATAATATCTAAGAACCCCTTGGATCTATTATCACTACTATGGAAGTGACTCTTGATATTCTTACCAAGTGTGCATCCTCTGTAGATTCCACCGTACTCCAAACTAAGCTTTGATAAACCAGTAACAACCTTTTTGGTAGAGGGAAGGTATCTAAAATGTAAGTGAGCAAGTGTCCTATGCCATAGCTCAGTCAAACTGATAGAGCCATGTAATAATGCTTGAACTCATCAAATTGATAATTTGTATAGGCTCTCTCGATGACTGTCAATCACACGAACCATTTTTATGCTAGGTCTTGGCCCATGCAAGAAATTTTCCTTCAAAAAAGGTAACCTTGTACCTATTGGGGATAAAGATTCAGTTTTGTCATCAAGATATGCATCTAAGACAATAGTGCCTTAGTGATTTCACTTCAAAATCACAACAAAGACACAACCAACTATGACATAAATTGGAAACAAGCATAGTTGATCCCCCATTGATCCTCTGGTAGAAGTGAATGCAAACACAAATCAAATTCAACACAATAAGATAATCATGAAAGACAAAACTATGAACACACAAATATATGTGTGGAAAACCCTTTCGGGTTAAAAACCCCACCTCCAAAACATTAAACTCACATGTATTATTCAGTAACTGAAAAAATGGTAACAATACAAGACCAGAGCTATGCTCTTCAGGATATTACATCTTGTTCATCTGGAGAAAGAATACAGGCTACACAAACCAAAATCTCACATAGTTACAATATACACAAGATATACTATGTAGATTCCCTTTAGCTCCTCTCAAAAATACTATCACAACCAGCCTCATGCCTCACAAGTTCACATATTACTAGATCCGACAGTCTAAGTGTTCACTATTGAATAGTTCGAACAGTCTCAGCCTCTCTTTGATATCGCTCATCATCTATCTCGAACTACACACCAATTTATATATAATCTTGCACTGTGTGCATACCTATTCAACCCATCCCTACTATTAACGGTCATCCAGGATAATAACTATCCTACCTACAAGAGCATGACCATTCCCTGATAATGTGCATCACTTATACAGCTGCATTGAGCCACACAATAATTAACTTGGCCCAGAGGCATCCGTCAACCTTCCATCAATAATACAACTCTATCACAATCAGGAAATAACTCCCTGGCCAATAAGATCTCAAAGCTTTCAGCATGTGACACCATCTCTTACGTCTATCATTGCTAACTGACAATCAAACTGGTCTAACTCGGTCAACCGAGTTCCGAGCTCCTATCGCGCTATCACTGAGCTCAAAGGAACCTATCTCGGTATGGCGGTGAGCTCGCCCGAGCTCACTCTATCTTTTACTGCACTATCGCAACCCAGACTAATTCATCTCATGGTATGGTGGTAAGCCATCTAATTTCCTTCAAGCTTTGGCCCAAGTCACCAGCAAGCTCAACCCTTTCTTTGACATCGGCCAACTAGATGCTGCCAAACTACCACATGTCACCCTGCCATTCGCCTGTCGTTCTGACACCAAGTCCAACTTGGTCAAACCTGTCAATGAGCTCATCTGATCTCTTACCATGCTACTACAGCCCAGACCAGCACACCTCACAGTATGGCGGTAAACCTATTCAAGCTCGCCATCAGAATCCATCATGCTACTGTTGGGCTTAGCTTTTCCCATTGCGGTATGGTAGTAACCGCGAGCACAATGATCAGCCATTACATTGGCTGTGGTATGGCGATAACCGCCAACCATGCCACTGGTAGTATTACTGTGGTGACCGCGGTCAGCCATTACACTGGCCATGGTATGGAAGTAACCGCTAGACCCAACCGTAGGTAGTCTCACCGCGCTACTGCGGTGAGAGGACCGATCGCCTACGGTATGGCGGTAACCACCAAGCCCACCACTGGCGGTCTCACCATGCTACTATGGTGAGTCTACCCACTGCCTGCAGTATGGTGGTAACCACCAAGAATGTCATCGTAGGATCAGCAAAGCAAGCCATAGCCGCCGTGATATGGTGGTAAATGCCATAAACAAGAAGAAACTGCCAAGGCCGATGGAGAAACAAGCCAGAAAGCTAAGGAAAAAACCCAACAAACTCCCACTTGATGTAGGCTTTCTGGCTTCCTCCAAACATCCGAACAAGGACCAAAACGAAGCTTCCACGCTCCAACCAAGACCTCTGCAATGACATCAAAAACTTCCACCAACTTAGGCATCGGCTCCAAACACAGGAACATGCCAAGGTGAATATGCACCAATCTGAGGAACGAAAGCAATTGATCCTCCAGGAAACAAAGGAAAAAAAGTAGCATACAACAAGGCACCACGTGAACATAGAAAAAACCTTTTTCCAGAAGAAGATAAACCAACCAACTTGAACAACAACCATCAAGTTGATTGCCCTCATCCAACTAATCAAACCCTCATGACTAAAAACCAGCACCCACAGCTCGTGCTGAAACATCCAACCACCCATACCTCATAGATATGACCATTAGTAAATTCATTCCATCACAAAACCACCCATCTCAACAACAAATGAGCACCCTATGTCAACTAGTCATAGACCAAACATGTCTAGGTACTCCCACTGCAAGGGTACTGTCTAAATGAATGCAACCAAAGCATCATCACACATGATCTAGGCGTACCAAGCCCACCAAACCTTGCCCAAAGAAATGTAACCAAGTAGTTCCAAGGAACATCCACACTGATCTACAACACCTACAACCACCTGCTACAAGAAATGTTTCTCTCAACAGTCTTCCATAGTTCTTCCAAACTCCTCCAAATTTGACTGAAGAAAGAAGCATAGGCACCTTCGTGTCATCACCCAAGTGACAACACATGACCACAAACTATGACTAGACCGACACCACACAGGTAACCCACACCTAAAGTCAAAAGAACAATTAGGAAGAGCAAGACCATATTAGAGAGAAACTATAGATAAAAACATGTAGCATCCTCCTACATACATTTCTAAAAGCCAACTGTGTCAAGAATGATCTTCACATATCCCAAAGGAAAATCCATAACAACACCCAACAAGACCATGGATGTAAGCATCAAGAAGATCAGACTAACCCATACATCATCTCCTATCAGTCCTCAAAAACACAAGGAGATAAACTATGTTGTCCAACTTTCATTATGAATCCTCCAGAATCTGAAACAACTCAAGATTCATATCCATGAAAGATAAAGAATAACACACCTGAAAAGTATGATGGGTATATACCTTTCACAAGAACACTATCGAGTAGACCAAGGAGAAAAGAAAACATGCTCATCCTAGATATACAAGCCACCATGACTTACCCAAGAGCATTCTCCTTCATGATCTCTATTGAACTCACATTCAACTAAGGTGCAGGCTTCTTGGACTTTCAGCTATAACAACAACATTCTCATAAGAATTTAAACCTCACTTTATTCTCCATGCATCCATGAGTATCAACAACCTGTCATCTCATGTTGATTCCAATGTACAAACCATGAAGTTCGCCAGCATGTGACCAACACACTCAAAACATAGAGAAACCTGAGATCACTATCAAAGCTTGAAAAAACTTATCATGACACCATGATCTTCAAATCCCCAATAGGAGATACCATGCTTCAAGTGAAGAAGCTATGGTCTCAAGAGAAAATAAAAATTCCAAAACTCTAAGAAAGAGTAACCATGACATAAAGCAAACAACTCTAAACCAAAACCAACATCACCTGTCAAGCACCACCAGCAACTTAGCCAAAACTAATAATGTCTTCCATGGCTCCAAGATGCTACACACCTTCAAATAGTCAACATGAAAATGCAAAAGAACACAACAACTACAACACCAAAGAAGGACACTAGTCATTGCTAAAATTCCCACTGCAATGTGACACTGAGCTTTCCAAGCACTATGACTGACCACACTATCATTGTCAGAAAACTTACACTAAGCAGCGTAACAAGCTCCTCATGACATCATGACCCACATTCTATAGGTTCCCATGACTGACTATTGAGGTACTCAGAATGGCATTCACCTTCTCATCTCAAAACAACCACGCTAATGCACAAGTGACAACCGACAAGGTCAGCTAATAGATCTGCAACAACACAGGAGCAATCACGTGGATATAGATAGTCCAGTCCCGAGTTGTCTCACAACAGTCAATAGGTAGCTAATCTATCAACCACACAACTCAGAGATCCACTTCAAATGAAAACCTTGCAAATCTATTATCACACTAGCAAATAGCAAAACTGAGATCTCAAAGAGAAAAACCATGTAGACAACCATGACTCAAACACCAAATCAAAGGCCAAATCTGATTTTCCAAAGTAAGTCCACAACACAAGAACCATAGTCCAAGCAACCAATAAGCACACACCATAGGAATGTTGAATGATAAAAACACACACCAACACTCCTATGCAGAGAAGACATCACACCTCCTCTAAGACTGTTGAGCTACAAGTATCTCATCTAGTTACACCCCAAAAACTAGGATCTGGACAATAGCAGACAACAGCTCCACACAATGCAAGTTTTCCTTGACCGTGTAAAACTTGCAAAACCACAGTGTTTACAAAACACCCATGCACCTCCATATTCACTACTCATCTGGATGACTCAGGAGTCTGGACACAACCATCACAATTAACTAGAACAATGAAAAGAAAAATGAAAAAGCGTCATAGAATTTTTAGGAAAATCTACATAAAACCTTTAGAGCCAAAGACATGAATCTGAAACCAAGAAAGTGTAAGACATAGGTACATAGGAACAATAGGTCCATTTCATTCCAGTTCCAATGCCATAGTCATGCACAAGCAAAAGAGAGAACCAGGCTATCTAGAAGTTGTAGACCACCAAGGCCACTTCATAGCCTCCATGCAATCAGAGCACCAAAGAAAATTCCTTTAGTGCTAAGTCATAACACCTAGCACAAGCACACCAATTCCATGGCCGAAACATATCCACAAGAAAGCCCATACTACAAGGGAGCCTCTCACACAAACACCCAGTATGAACACCATGTTTTGCTATAACTTAGCCATGAAAACACCTCATTCCCTTTGCATTAGGAAATTTGTTACCAGCCAGGAGCTTTAGATCACATTGCCACAACATGATCAACTCCTTACATCTCCAATGTCTTTCAAACTGTGTATTGAATCAATGAAGCACACACTTCCACTTATCGAAGGATCAATCACCAACCGCTTTCTCCAGACTTCCTCAAGCTTTCCAAGCTAAGAAATATTCACAAGAGAAAACCTAGAACTTTAGCAACCAGGAGAAGACTTTGATACCACTAGTTGGTATCATCAAGCCTTGACCTCCCTTAAACATGCTCTGATACCACTTGTTTGTATCATGAGCAACAAGCTACTAGCTCTGGTACCAGTTGTTGGGGATAAGGATTTGGTTTTGTCATCAAGGTATGCATCTAAGAGAGCAGTGCCTTAGTGATGTCAATTCAAAATCACAACAAAGACACAACCAACTATGCCATAAGGCAGAAACAGGCACATTTGAACCCCCATTGATCCTCTAAGGGAAGTGAATGCAAACACAAAATAGATTTAACACAAAGAGATAATCATAAAAGACAAAACTATGAACACACAAATATACGTAGGGAAAACCCTTTCAGATAAAAAACCCCACCTCCAAAAAATTCAACTCACATGTATTATTCAGTAACTAAAAAATAGTTACAATACAAGACCAGAGCTATGCTCTTCAGGATATTACATCTTGTCCATCTAGAGAAAGAATACCAGCTACACAAACCAGAATCTCACACAATTAAAATGTAGACAAGACATACTATGTAGATTCCCTTCGGCTCCTCTCACAAGACTATCACAATGAGCCTCATGCCTCAAAGGTTCACATATTACTAGATCTGAGAGTCTAAGTGTTCACTGTTGAATAATTCAAACACTCTCAGCCTCTCTCTGATATCGCTCATCATCTATCTCAAACTACACACCAGATTATATATAATCTTGCACTATGTGCATACTTGTTCAACCCATCCCTGCTAGCAAAGGTCATCAATGATAATAACTATCCTACCTACAAGAGCATGACCATTCCCTAATAACCTGCATTTTTTATACAACTGGATCGAGCCAAAAAATCATTAACTCAGCCCAGACGCGTCTGTTAACCTTCCATCAATAAGACAGCTCTATCACAATCAAGAAATAACTCCCTAGCCAATCAGATCTCAGAGCTTTTGCCACGTGATGCCATCTCATATGTCTATCGCTGCTGACTAACAGTCAATCCGATCCAACTCGGTCAACGAATTTTTGAGCTCATTTGAGCTCCTACCGTGCTACCACTGAGCTCAAAGGAACCTGTCGCGGTATGGCATTGAGATCACCCGAGCTCACTTTGCCTTTTACCACACTATTGCAGCCTAGACTGATTCACCTCGCGGTATGGTTGTAAGCCATTCGAGCTCCTTCGAGCTTTGGCCCAAGTCACCACCGAGCTTAGCCTTTTTTTTGACATCAGCTAGCTAGATGTTGCCAAACTACCACGTGTCACCGTGCTATTCACTTGTTGTTCTGACGCCGAGTTCAACTTGATCAACCCTGTCAACGAGCTCATCCGAGCTCTTACCTTGCTATCGTAGCCCAAACTAGCACGCCTTGTAGTATGGTGGTAAACCTATTCGAGCTCACCATCAAAATCCACCGCGCTACTGCTGGGCTTGGCTTTGCCCATCGTGGTATGGCAGTAACCACTAACTAGACCACTGGTGGTCTTACCATGGCCACCACGGTCAACCATTATACTGGCCGCGGTATGGCCGTAACTGCCAGCCAGGCCACTGGTGGTCTTACCATGGCCATTGCGGTGAGCCATTACATTGGCTATGGTATGGTGGTAACTGCCAGACCCAACTATAGGCAATCTCACCGTGCTACCACAGTGAGAGGACCCACCACCTACAGTATGGCGGTAATCACCAAGCCCACCGCTAGCGGTCTCACCGCGCTACCACGGTGAGTTGACCCACCGCCTGTGGTATGGCGGTAACCACCAAGACTGTCATCATGGTATCACCAAAGCTAGCCATAGCTGTCATGGTATGGCGGTAAATGCCATAAACAAGAAGAAACTACCAAGGCCGATGGAGAAACAAGCCAAAAAGCTAAGGCAAAAACCCAACAGTACCCTTTGTCGTCTAAGGCTGAAATAGAGACAAGGTTTCTTTTGATCCCTCGTATGAACAAAACATCACTCAAATGAAGAGGGATACCTGAATCTAGTTGGAAGGAAGTGGCCTTAGCTCCCTTTATGACATAACTAGTAACATCTCCAATTATCACCTATAAGTTCTAGAATATTTCTATATTAAGTCTGCAAGATGATCTCTATAACCTCTAATGTGACATGAAGCACCGCTATCTATCAACCAAGTATCACTGTTAGTTGGTAGATTAATTGAAAGATTGGGGATGAATAGAAATACCTTTGAGTCATCTTTTGAATGTCTTGATTCCTTTGGAGGTGTCTCTTCATCAATGTCTATAGTAGAAACATGTTGCTTCAACTTTAATTTACAATCTCGAGCATAGTGTCCATACTTGTCACACTTGTAACATTGAATATGAGATAGATCCTTCTTTTCAATTCTGGAACATAATTTTAGTTTTTGTCTCTATTCCTCTTGAAGGTGCCTCTTTTTCCTTCTCTTCCTTTGCCTCTTTCTCTGGTAGCATGTGCAATAGGAACTTGATTTTCTTCATTATGGGAGTTTCACCCATTTCCTCTTGTTGCCAATCTAGTTTCTTATTGAATATAGTCAACCCAAAGGTGATCAAACTTGGGTGACTTGGATCTCCCACTGATGCTCTAAATAAAAGGCTCCCAAGATTGGGGAAGACCATTGAGTGCCAACATAACAAGATCTATGTCTACAACTATATCCCTAATAGTGCTCAACTAATCTCTCAAATCAAAGATATTCATAAATAATGAAATGATTGAATCTCTTTTAGCCATTTTTACATGATGGAGTTGTTGTCTCAAAGCAAGGGATCTTCTGGTATTGTTGATCTCATATAGTTATTTTAGAGAATCAAACATTTATTTGGATGTCTTCATCTTGGAGATGATCAGTACTAGGTGATCCTTCATGGAGTCTATCATGATCTTTCTAGCCTTTGTGCCATTTTTCTTCCACTAGATTTTCTGTGTCATTTCATGGCTCAGGCATGTATTTTTCTACAAATTCTAGAAGATCATTCTCTTCTAAGGCAATGAGTACCCTAAATTTCCAAGATTTGAAGTTTGAAGCTTCATCAAGCCTATCTTCTACCTTGACACTGGTTACCATCTTTTTTTTTTTAGTAACTACCCTAAACAAGGAATTGTATTCCACACATTGCTTAGCCAAATCTGATCAATTCTTCTTGAAACTTGACTCTGATACCATGTTATTTTTTCAGGTCAAATATGTGAAGCAAAAAGAAATAGAACACAAAAAAAAAGACACAAAAATTTATCCTAGGAAAACCCTTCTACTCAAGGAAAAAACCCAACAGGAATTTAATCACTTATAGATCAGATAATAAAGAAAATCCCTAAGGATGATCTCTGAAACAACATCCAGAGGTGCTAATAAAATAATGAATTTTATTATCAGAGTTGAGGTTCAGGAAGAAATGATTAGATTTGGCTAAGTAGTGCATGGAAGAAAATTCCTTGTTTAGGGAAGTTACTTAGAAAAAGAAGATGGTGACTGGTGTGAAGGTAGAAGATAGGCTTGATGGAGGTTCAAACTTCAACTCTTGGAAATTTAGGGTACTCATTCCCTTGGAAGAGAATGTTCTTCTAGAATTAATAGAAAATGACATTCTTGAGCCATCGGATGACATAGAGAAAATCCATTGGAACAAAAATGGCACGAAGGCCAGAAAGATCATGATAGACTCTGTGAAGGATCACCTAGTACTGTTGATCTCCAAGAGGAATATAGCTAAACAAATTTTCGATGCTCTAAAAGGACTATATTCAAGAAGAAACCATATTGGCAAGAAGAGGAAATGGGTGAAACTCCCATAATGAAGAAAAGAAAGTTCTTTAGGGTCAACATGGATGAGGACGTACTTCATCAGATGAAATAGGTTCACCCATATTTGATGAAAAAATAAAAAATAAAATAATTCCAAGCTATTTAGATTCATTTTCCCCAATATCTGATGAGGACTTTTGTTCTGAACATATACTACAATTTTGGAAGCTTCTACCCATAGGAAACTTTGTAAACTCTGATCATGAATCATAGCCTTAGCTACCTCTACGAACAAACTTAGGCACAAAATAAAATAGGTTCACCATTTCCGATGAAAAAAGAAAAAAATAATAATGCTAAGTTCTTTATAGTCATGTTCACCAATATCTAATGAGGACTTTTGTTCTAAACATATATTGTAGTTCTGGAAGCTTTTGCAGTCCTCCAAAAATTTTTGAAAAATGTCCTCCAAGGAAATTTTTAGCAATTAGTTTGCATTTTTCATGTTTGTTTGCAAAAATAAAAATGTCCTAAAAAAGCCTATCTTCTATCTTTTGAAGCTCCATCAATCCTATCTTCTACCTTGACACCGGTCACCATCTTCTTTTTCTGAGTAACTTCCCTAAACAAGGAATTGTCTTCCACACACTGCTTAGCAAAATTTGATCAGTTCTTCCTGAACCTCAACTCTAATACCATGTTATTTTTTTCAGATCAGATATGCAAAATAGAAAGAAATATAACACACAACAATTTATCCCAGAAAAACCCTTCTACTCAAAGGAAAAACCCAACAGGAATTTAATCACTTTTAGATCAGATAATAAAGAAAATCCCTAAGGATTCTCTCTAAAGCAACATCCAGAGGTGATTATAAAATAATTAATTTTATTATCAGAGTCGAGGTTTAGCAATAAATGATCAAATCTGGCTAAGAAATGTGTGGAATACAATTCCTTGTTTAGGGCAGTTACTCAGAAAAAGAAGATGGTTACCAGTGTCAAGGTAGAAGATAGGCTTGATTGAGCTTCAAAATTTAACTCTTGGAAATTTAGGGTACTCATTTTCTTAGAAGAGAATGATCTTCTAGAATTAATAGAAAATGACATGCTTGAGCCATCAAATGACACATAGAAAAACTAGTGGAAGAAAAATGGCACAAAGGCTAGAAAGACCATGATAGACTCCATGAAGGATCACCTAGTACTGATCATCGCCAAGATGAAGACAACTAAATAAATGTTTGATGTTGTAAAGGGACTGTATTCAAGAAGAAACCACATTGGTGGCAAGAGGAAATGGGTGAAACTCCCATAATGAAGAAAACCAAGTTCTTTAAGGTCAACATGGAAGAGGACTTATTTCATCGAATGAAACAGGTTCACCCATATCCAATGAAAAAATAAAAATAAAATAATTATGCCAAGTTATTTAGAGTCATATTCCCAAATATCCGATGAGGACTTCTATTCTGAACATATAGTGCAATTCTAGAAGCTTCTTCCAATAGGAAAATTTGTAAACTCTAGTCATGAATCATAGCCTTAGCTACCTCTACTATAGCCTTAGTTGCCTCTATGAAGCAACATAGGCATAAAATAAAATAGGTTCGCCCATATCCAATGAAAAAAGAAAAAAGAAAAAAATGCTAAGTTCTTTAGAGTCATGTTCCCCAATATCCAATGAGGAATTCTTTTTTGAACATATACTATAGTTTTAGAAGCTTCTGCAGTCCTCCAAGAATGTCTTAAAAATGTCCTCCAAGGCATTTTTCAGCAATCCATTTGGATTTCCTCCTTGGTGGTGAAATGATATCACAAGAAGGACATTATATGCAAACAGACTACTAAAAAATTCACTGGAGGACTAAGATGCCTTTACTACCATCTTAGTCCCACTATGATTTTTTGAGGAAAACACATAATCTCTGGATAATGAAAACAAAATCCTGAAAAATCACTAAAAGATTCCACATGGAGGACTACGATGTCTTTACTCCCATCTTAGTCCCAGTTTGAATTTATGAAAAGTGTGAATGTGGTCCTAAGCTCCCAAATTTGCAATTGCTTCTCCTCAGATCTCAGGTTGTAGAACAACCGGATTTGACCTATAGGTGACTTTCTCTGAAGATGAAAACTTTGACAATGTAACTTTGCAACTTTTAAAACTTTTCACTCCAAGTGATCTTCAAGTCTACAACCTAGATCTGCAAACACAAATTGATAAGATGAAAAAAAATGTTGATTGTTAGTGAATGGGGGTTTGCCTTGGTCAAACTCCCTGTTGGTAATTAAAGCTTGAATTTGAAATGAAATAGAAATGATGGAGGATATGGTGAATGGCCAACATCCAATGATACAATTCGCCAAACCCTTGCAAATGCTGCAAATTTGTGAGTAATGGCTGCAATGAATATCGATCTTGAAATGCTTGATAGATATGGACTTGAATTTATTTCTTAGATTAAAACCCCACATCATAAATTTTAGCACAACAACACACATGATTCTTGAAACTTGATGATGGCTCCACTTAGTTGATGAATTTCTCTTGAATTCTCTTGTGAACTCAAATTGACTATAATGAATGCTCTCACAAAAGGCTTGGGTTGAAATGAATGAATGAACCTTGTATTTATACTTGTCTATGCTTAATATCTCAAAATTATATCACACCAAGATGACATATGAATTCAAAGAATAAAGGAGGTTAAATCCCGCCAAGATTTGAAATTAAATCCTAAAAATGTCTCAATGAGGCTTAAGATGCCCTAGGTGACATCTTAGTCTGAAGTGATGAAACTTGGGGCACAAACACCAAAAAGGGGTCCAAAATAGAGGCCTCAAAATTAGGGTCTTAGGACCTTGGGGGGACAAAGATCCCCTTAGTGGAATCTTAGTCTCAATTAGAAATCAAGTACACACCAA
Source organism: Sequoiadendron giganteum (assembly GCA_007115665.2). Taxonomy (NCBI): domain Eukaryota; kingdom Viridiplantae; phylum Streptophyta; class Pinopsida; order Cupressales; family Cupressaceae; genus Sequoiadendron; species Sequoiadendron giganteum. The sequence goes on from CM021101.1 coordinate 732,565,394, forward strand.
TCAAAGTCATTAGAGAATCAAATATTCTTCAAAGAATGTTAAGATTTACCAAAAAAATATGTCATTCATAGGGCTTGTGGACATAAAATAGGACCAATTAAGGAATAAATAAGGATAAATAAAGCAAGATGGACCCAAACAAGTGTGAACCAAGGAATTTGTGAGGCCATTAATTATGGTCAATAAATGAATGATATCACCTTTTATGATGTCTTGTGAAGAAAATTTGTAATCTACCATGTAGTGGCCATGAAGAATATAGATCTTGGATCCTTGGATTTGATGTGAAAAATAGTTGTCAATAGATCTTCAATACTACATCAATAATCCTAGCTCAACAACATCAATGGACACACTAAACCCTTGACATGATGCTTGAATCTTGATGATGACTCCAATACTTGGTGAATTTCTCTTGAATGCTTGTGTGAACTTAATTTGACTATAATGAATGCTCTCACAAAAGACTTGGGTTGAAATGAATGAATGAACCTTGTATTTATACTTGTATATGCTTAATATCCTGAAATTATATCACACCTAGCCGACATATGAATTCAAAGAATAAAGGAGGTTAAATCCAGCCAAGATTTAAAATTAAATTTTGAAAAATGACTCAAGGAGGACTAAGATTCCCTATGTGACATCTTAGTCCCAAGTGATGAAACATGGGGCACATACACCAAAAAGGGGCCTGAAATAGATGCCTCAAAATTAGGGTCGCAAGACCAAGGGGGGATAAAATACGCCCTTAGTTGCATCTTAGTCTTGACTAGAAATCAGGAACATGCAAATCAAAGTTGTTAGGGAATCAAATATTCCTATGGGGGTTTGCCTTGGTCAAACCATAAATGATATAGTTTCAGAGAGATGGTCCTTTCCTATTCTATCTAGGTCATTCAAATATGTCCTAAGAACCCTAATAGGATTGACTATCAACCTCTCAAGGTGAGTCGATACACAACTAGGACTTAGGAAGGGGTGTTCTATTGGATTAATGGGTTCACCACCAATCAATTAAACTGAGATTGGGACCATCAAGATTTCATCAACAACTTGTTTTTCATTCATGTCAAGTTCAAGAAAAAAAATCGTAAATAAAATAGGTTTGGATTGATGGGCCTTTCCTATTCTATCTAGGTCATTCAAATATGTCCTAAGAACCCTAATAGGATTGACTATCAACCTCTCAAGGTGAGTCAATACACAACTAGGAGGACTTAGGAGGGGGTGCTCTATCAGATTAAGGGGTTCACGACCAAGAAAATGCTTGGAAACAATAATTTTTGAAAACACACTATGATATGAAACACATTTAAAATAAGAAAGATAAAGCTTCTTAATACTAAAAATGAATAACTCCAAGTTAGGATCTGTGTACCTAAGAAACATGGAGATGGAAAGAGTATTCTCAAAATTTAAATGGACTGCTAAAAAATGCCTTGGAGGACTAAGACATATTTACTCTTGTCTTAGTCTCGCTATTGTTTTTTGGGGCAAACATAGAATCTTTGGATAACATAACGTAATCTCAAAAAACAATTAAGAGATTCCACCTGGAGGACTAAGATGCCTTTACTCATGTCTGAGTCCTAATTTGAATTTCTAAAAAGTGTGAATGTGGTCTTGAGCTCCCAGATTTGGAATTGCTTCTCCACGGATCTCAGATTTTGGAACAACTGGATCTAACCTGTAGGCGAGTTTTCCTGAAGATGAAAACTTTGACAATGCAACTTTGCAACTTTGAAAACTTTGTACTCCAGGAGATCTTCAAGTCCACAACCTAGATCTGCAAACACAAATGGATAAGACAGAAAAAACTTATTGATTGTTAGTGAATGGGTGTTTTCCTTGGTCAAACCCTTTGTTGGTAAGTAAACCTTGAAATAAAATAGAAATGATGAAGGAAATGGTGAATGAACAACATTCAATTCTAAAACTCACCAAACCCTTGCAAATTTTGCAAACTTCTGTGTAATGGATGCAATGGATATGGATCTTGAAATGATTGATAGATATGGACTTGAATTATTTTCTTAGATAAAAACCCTACATCACAAATGTTAGCACAACAACACACATGATGCAAGAACAATCTTTGACATGATTATTGAAACTTGATGATGACTACAATTACTTTAGGAATTTCTCTTGAATGCTCTTGTGAACTCAATTTGACTATAATGAATCCTCTCACAAAAGAATTGGGTTCAAATGAATGAATAAACCTTCTATTTATACTTGTTTATGCTTACTATAACCTTGGGTTACCTATACAAGGATCTGATCTCTAAAAACTAAAAATGATGCAAATGAAACTGAACAAAAGCAATGATGAACAAGTAATTGTTGATCTATGATCTCAAGACCACATTCACACTTTTTAGAACTTCAGATCGAGACTAAGATGGGAGTGAAGAAGTCTCAGTCCTCGAGGTGGAATCTTTCAATGATTTTTCGGGATTCTATTCCGTTATCTGAAGATTTTATTTTTTCCGCAAAAAATAGGAGTGGGACTAAGATGGGAGTAAAGGCATACTATTCCTCCAATAAATTTTCTAGTAGTTTGTTTGCATTTCCGTAATTCTCTTGGAATCTCTAGGTTTCCCAAGTACACATACCCTAATTTGAAGTAATTCAATTTTTAGTATTAAGAAGCTTTATTTTTCTTATTTTAAGTGTGTTGCATATCACATCATGTTTTTAAACATTATTGTTTCCAAGAATTTTCTTAATGGTGAACCCCTTAATCTGATAGAACACCCCCTCTTAAGTCCTCCTACTTGAGTATTTATTCCAAATCAATCCCAATCTATTTTATTTCCACTTCAATCCTATTAGGATTCCAATTGAAATGTATGCCTTTCTTACGAAGATGTGTAAATGGTAACGTTTGATCTGCTAAGGATACTATGAATTATTTAATGGCTTGAATTCTTCCTTGTAATGTGCATAATTGAGAGATATTTCTAGAAGGTGGCATGTTAATTTTTGCATCAATTTTCTTTGTATCCACCTCGATGCCTCTGTGAGATACGATAAAACCTAGAAGTTTTTTGCTATCTACACGAAAGACACACTTTTTTGGATTCAATCTCATGTTGTATTTTTTAAGGTGTTCAAAAAATTTATGAAGAACCTTCACATTATCTTTTCGTGTTAAATATTTAGTGAGAATATCGTCAACATAGTCTTCCAAAATCTTGTGTATGTAATCATGGAATATTAATGTCATAGATCTTTGGTATGTTGTGCCTCTTTTTTTCAATCCAAAAGGCATCATAACCCAACAAAATGTTCCACAAATAGTTGTAAACACTGTTTTGTACTGATCTTGAGGGTTAATGAAGATTTGATTGTATCCTAAAAATCCATCCATGAATTACAATAAATCATGTCTTGTAGTCGAGTCGAGTATCATCTCAATATTAGGAAGAGGAAAGTCATCTTTTAAAGATGCTTTATTAAAATCGCAAAAAATGTACACATCCTAATACAATTGTCAGCTTTTGCGACTGTGACAATATTTAAGATCCAAGGAGAAAAATCTATAAGTCGTATGAAACTTGCTTCAGGGAGATTTTTGATTTCTTCCTTAACCAATAAGGCTATCTTAGTGTGCATCTTTCAAATCTTTTGTTGAAAAAGTTTAGCATTTTCAGTTAAGACTATGTTGTGTGTTACAATCTTACGGTCAATTCTTGGTATATCTGAATAAGTCCAAGCAAAGAGTTCAGGAAAGTCATGAAGTAAGTTTACAATATCTTCTTGTTCATCATCATCAAGGAATTTTTCTATCTTAATCAATTTCTCATTATCATTGATGTCCTTTGGTATATCCATTGTTTCCCCCAAAGGAAGAGTATTTGATCTTGGAAATTTAGAGTTATACTCTTCATTGTTCATACTTATCTAATAATATTTATTACTTTCATCATGTTGTTTGGTTTTTATCATAGCAGATGTGGCATTTTTCTTATAATGAGGGTTCAATGGTTGATCATAAACTCCAAGCATTTGTTTCAAGGCCTCATCATTTTCACAAAATTCCCATGATGGGGGTGATTCCATATTAAGCAATTCAAGATGCTGCAAGGTGAGATTGATTTTTTGTTTGCACATAATGGTGTTGATATTTAATGAAGGTCTTTTCTTTCCTTGTGTTATCTTAGAAGGACAGTATCTTTAACAATTTTTTATCTCTTATGTGTTAGGTTATATAGGGACATGAATTCCTTGTTGATGATTTCCACATACTTTTCCCTTATATCTAAATTATTTGAGAAGTCCATAACCTTTTTCATAAATTTGTTCTATTTCTTGTGGTTTTGGCGGTTGTTGATAGTTTATCTCATCAATTTTTTTGTATAACTAGTTTCTTGTTCGATTGATGGTTCAAAAATAAAATAGGTTGGGATTTATGGTCCTTTCCTATTCTTTCTAGATCATTAAAATATGTCCTAAGAACCCTAATAGGATTGAACCAAAAATAAAATAGGTTGGGATTGATGGTCCTTTCCTAGTTTATCTAGGTCATTCAAATATGTTCTAAGAACCCTAATACGATTGACTATAACCCTCTCAAGGTGAGTCAATACACAACTAGGAGGACTTAGGAGGGCGTGTTCTATTAGATTAATAGGTTCACCACCAAGCAAATGCTTAGAAAAGACAATGTTTGAAAACACACTATGATATGCAAAACACTTAAAATGAGCAAATTGAAGCTTACTAATACTAAAAATGAACAACTCCAAGTTAGAGTATGTGTACCTGAGAAATGTAGAGATGCCAAAAGGATTTTGGAAATTTAAAAAGACTACCAAAATATGCCTTGGAGGACAAAGATTCATGTACTCTCATCTTAGTCTCGCTACTGTTTTTCAAGTAGACATAGAATCTTCAGATAATGAAACAAAATCCCAAAGAATTTATTAAAGATTCAAATTGGTGGATTAAGACACCTTTACTCTTGTCCTAGTCCCAATCTAAATTTCTAGAAAGGGTAAATGTGGTCTTGAGCTCCCATATCTGCAATTGCTTCTCCTCGGATCTCAGGTTTTTAAATAGCCAGATCTGACCTGGAGGTGAGTTTCCATGAAGATGAAAACTTTGACACTACAAATTTATAGCTTTGAAAACTTTTCACTCCAAGTGATCTTCAAGTATTCAACCTAGATCTGCAAACACAAACGGACAAGATGGGAAAACTTGTTGATTGTTAGTGAATGGGGGTTTGCCTTGGTCAAACCCCTTGTTGGCAATTAAACCTTGAGATGAAATAAAAATGAAGGAAATAGTGAACAAACAACATGCAATGCTACAACTAACCAAACCCTTACAAAGGCTGTAAACTTGTATGTAATCACTACAATGGACATGGATATTGAAATGTTTGATAGATATGGACTTGAATTGCTTGCTTAGATCAAAACCTACATCACAAATTTTAGCACAACAACATGCATGATGCAAGAACAATCTTTGACATGATGATTTAAAACTTGATGATGTCTCCAATTACTCGATGAATTTCTCTTGAATTATCTTGTGAACTCAATTTTTCTATAATGAATGCTCTCTGTTGGTGGATTTTCCAGAAGAACCCAACAATTCTCTAAAGAGTTGCCAACTCTTATAGTGAAGAAACTATAAGGTTAGTGGCCAACACAACGAGCCTAGGATTTTTTTGATCCTTAATCCTTCACTTCTATCTTTTTTAAACCAAGGAGGGTAATCCCAAATATGTCTTGATGAAGTGTATTCAATTAATAACATATTTATACATAGATTGATTCCTAGTTAATGCAAATAAAACCCACCTCACTGAAGATTGTGCAAATCCTTTAAGTGAGTGACTACTTGCTATGAATCAAAGATACTTCCAACCCACACAATTCTTCGATTTTTTTTTTTCATGAATATTGTTCTTATTTTAAGTTCATGTTTAGGTGTGCTATCTAATAATTCTTCATGCAAGATTTTCTAATAAACAAAACAATGTCTCATCGATTGGAGAAATGAACTCAAATATGTAAGAATTAGTAATACATGAACTGATAAGTAGGAGGTTTCTTCCACAACATGTCAAATTGTGATATTGCTATAAGGATTCAACCATGTAGTTCTCGAGTCAAACTCATTGGTCCATGATTCATGAGTAGTGGTTCACAAGAACCCATCTCTCATGATAATGAATGGTCCACTTAGCACTCATTGCATCTAGGTGATGCTCATAAAGGTGAAGCATTGGTCCATCCCATGAGGTCACCCATCCCAGTGCTACTCCAGCTCAAGCACGCTTAACCACAGAGTTTCTCCCAAGGTTAAGCCCACTTATCTTGCTACCCCATTTGCAAAACCTTTAGCAAGTGTTGTGCCTTATGAACCATTCATTATAGAGCCCCTTTAGCTCATCAATTGATAAGTAGGAGGTTTCTTCCACAACATGTCAAATTGTGATATTGCTATCAAGATTCAACCATGTAGTTCTCGAGTCAAACTCATTGACCCATGATTCATGAGTAGTTGTTCACAAGAACCCATCTCTCATGATAATGAATGGTCCACTTAGCACTCATTGCATCTAGGTGATGCTCATAGAGGTGAAGCATTGGTCGGTCCCGGGAGGTCACCCATCCCAGTACTGCTCTAGCTCAAATGCTCTTAACCACAGAGTTTCCCCCAAGGTTAAGCCCACTTAGCTTGCTGCCTCATTTGCAAAACCTTCAGCAAGTATTGTGCCTTATGAACCATTAATCATAGAGCCCCTTTAGATCATCAATTGATAAGTAGGAGGTTTCTTCCATAGTGTGTCAAATTGTGATATTTCTATTAGGATTCAACCATGTAGTGCATGCAATCACCAGACTCAGAGGATACTAGCCTATGCATTGCTTGTGGTGGAACTCGGGGAACCCTCACTATGATCTCATCAGAATCATCAGATGGTACTAGGGAGGGGTTATAATAATCACCCTCTGAGTTAGTGTCACCCTCATTTTCTGGAGGTCTATCAGAAACCTCACCAAAATAATTAAGTACTCCTAGATAAGCCTTCTAATATTTGCACTTTTTCTATGTCTTCTTTTCATACTCCATCAACTCTTTCCCTTTGAACTTGACTAATTCTTCTAAAATAGTTTGGTTCCTCATGCGGTAGTTACTCCTGAAACCATACTTCTTAAATTTCTTGCGTCCCCTTCTATTTTTTTTGTATCAAGAGCTCTCTATGTATCGAACTCATTCTCAGGGGAATTCTTCTTAGATTCTAGAAAATTCAATCTCCTAGACCTCCAGATTGGCCTAACAGACTCTTTGGACTTACTCATCCTCCAAGTGATGAGAACCAAAACACACCTACCAATTTTTCTCTTGGATCTAGACTCAATGAAATTTCTGAATGAAAAATATGGCCATTAGTCCTTCTTATAATGAGCCATGCAATTGTGCCAACCATTAATTATTCAAAGATATCTTGTGCATGCAAGCTGACAAAATTCCACCTTGATCCTTTTAATCTTAACCATTGATCATGTTTTATAAGATAGATCAACGGGTGGATTAGCATGTAACCACTTACAATTAAGTTTTAATTGTGATTTTAATGCTCCTTTAAATTACAAAAACTCTAAGTGGATAAATGTCTATTATGTACACATCAATTAAAACTAATCTTTCCATAATTACCTACTCACCCATAGGAGTTATTTCACTTATATTTCATCTTATCAAAAGAGTGAAGATTGATCTTGATATGATCTTAAGATATCAGTTCATACATTGCCCTACTTTTTTATTTGCCTTTTCTACATGTATCATTAGCTTTCAGGACTGACGGTTGAAATCTCAAGCATGCGCCTTAAAGAAAAAAGATGAAAATAGCGCAGTTCAGAAATAATATCTTCTCGACCAAGTGTAGAAGTGTTCTACTTTATTTAGAACCCACGATAACCTTTTAGAAAGTCTACATGCCTCTTGCCCGCTTGCCCATTAAAGGATACAATACAGAGGAGAAGCCCTCATGGGATAGTAGGGAGTGGTCAGGAATAGACCACGTCATCTACCATCGACTGTCAATTCCATGAAAAAAACCTATCGGGTCCCACCAAATGATATGTGTCACCCTACCCATTAACTTGTGTGACCATCCCTCCTCTGTTAAAAGTGGACGGGCACTTGAGGAATGGCTTTGATGTGAACACATGCCATGAAATCCATCGTTGATTTTCCTCTTATATTATCAACTATCGTTTAGTAGATACTGGTTCCACCATCAAGCATAACCATGTGGCCATTGCTTGCTAGCCCGTGTCATTAAAATAACATATAAAAAAATAAAATGGGATAGCGAGGAGTGGTAAGGATATGTCCATGTCTTCAATCCTCGACTATTGCTCTACTTTGAAAAACACCGGTCCACCTCACACAAAAGACCTAGCCCACCAACACACCAAACATGTGGTTGAAGCCCACCAGACTATGTGAATATAATACGAACAAATAAACTAGGATGAACATACGGGGAACGACTGAGATTAATTCCCAAAATCAGGTCAACCAAGATGAACCTTTATCTTTGCATATGTCACAAAAGTTAATCGTAAAAGGGGGCCATCTCTAGGTAAATGAGAGACTGGACCATAACAAAAAAGGGTAAGGATTTAAGTATTTAATATCAAGCCCTCAATCACAAGAAAATTAAAATCGAGAAGAACTTAAGGGGACTGACAAACCTAAGATCAGGGTTCAGTAAAACAATGAATTTTAATAGCATAAGTGGAAACTTAAGTGACTGGGTATCAGGGAAAGAAGTTAATGAAATTTGAAAACTGTAAGAGAGGGGGACCAACCATTGCAAGGCCCTAGGTCATGAAAGGACAAGAGTGGAAAGGCTGCCCTAACTTACCTTAGTTTAAAGGATGGTTAGGATAGAAGGGATGAGAATGATGAGGACTATGTGTCCTTCGATCACTCTTCAATCACGAGAGCTGAAGGGAGACTAGACGAGTTGCTTTCTAGAGTCAACTCTATGTCTCAGATAGCTCTATGTTTGAGGACAAAAGCACGGTTATGGGATGACAGTGCAGCATATTGGCATCTCACAGGTGCATTCGCATCCATATGACACAATAACCAGAGAGACGAGGTTAAACTCTAAAAGATAGACTAATGGCCTAGTTTAGAAGCTTCTAGAATGATAGAATAATATCAAGAAGTATAGAATGCATAGATTAACGTGATAAAGGAAATACATTACCACAGGGGTGACAAAGACGATTTCACACAATAGTCTTCTCTCCATCTTGCTCTGAGATCTATCCACCTGCACATTAAAAAGGGGAAATTTTGGGGTTGTTTAGGGGCCTGCCTCAGTTAGAACCCCATTTTGGTGTTTCCACCTCCACGAACAACCACGTTTTCAACAATAAGAATAAAGATAAAGAAAGAATACAAGCTACGCATACAAGAATCACTATAAAACAATCCTTGCTTACTCAACTGAATATGATAGCTAGGATATGAGAGGAGCTTACCACCTCTGTCCAAAGTGTTGAAGGCTTGTGGAGGAGTGAATGAGAGGAACTCAAGCCTCTGATGCAATGGCGTTTGTCCTGCGCTCGCACTATCAGAGTGATGGAGTGGTAGATTTCTACAATGGAGTGAAAAGTGTTGCTACAAAGCTTGAATGGGTGTTTGGAAAAGTGGAGAAAATATAAAGTGATGAACTCAAGATCTTGCAAAACTTGAGAATGGATGGAATGGTCAAGAATATGAAGGAAAGGATGAAAAATGGCCATACTCGAGTCAAGCAACCGAAGAGGAGCATTACACTCTGACTGCCAATCAAGAATGTAACGTCTCTACAGTCTCTAGCCGTAGGAATCTTCCAAGGATGTAAGTGTGTCGTGCTGGAATCCCCAAAAAAAACTCCTCCACTGACGCATAAACAAGGCACCAACTGTGATGTGGACAATAGGCTTAGGTGAAATGAATCCTCTGCCTTACATTTTCTAAAGTGTAAGGGGGTTAAAGGGAATATGTGCTAGAGGTGCAAATTTAAGCTTATACATTTTTCCCCCACTTTAGCAAGCACAAGTATAGATGAGTGCTTATGTAAAGTAGAGTAGTAAGAAATTAACAGAGTAAGATATGTATACCTAAACCAATGAGGATGCAGAGCATGGTTTGGTGAACTCAAAAGTGCAGGAAAGGACTTCATAGTTTTGTGGATCTACAAAGCTGAAGTACGAAAGTACCTCATAGGCTCATAGGCCTGCAAGGGGGGTATCCTTCAAGAACTCTCACATGAAAGAAACCAAGAAGAATAACTTATGTTAGAAACCAAGATCACATGCATGCAATCACCTATCACATGCAAAAGACATGCAGAACCAAAGAATATGTTCTGTAAACCTCAAAGTAAAAATGCATTATTCAGAATCAATTATTACAAAGAGATCAATCCTTATGAAGGAGATCAAGAAACCCTAAAAGGGAAACCCTAAATGAAACCCTAGTGTGCACACTTAATAATTAATCAATTATTAATGTGCCTAAGTTTAGCTTAAGCAACTAAAGGAATAAGTGACTTAATTAATTAACCAGTATGATATAATTAATTAAGTATAATAACTTATTACTCTAACACCCCCCCTTAATATTAACTTAGGAAGAAGTTAAAACAATAGAAGAAGATGCATGCAAGAAAAGATGGCTCCCAAAAACTAGGCCTGATAAGGTACCGATTTACAAATGCAAGAAAGAGGTAGAGAAGGAAAACTTAGTGGGACAAAACCCCCCTACAATGAGATGACATGCTGCAAAGAAGCACTGGAAGAGCACTGTAGAGTAACACGGGAACCGCAATCTGGCAAGCAAGGAAAGATACTTATGTCTACAAGAAACCATATTGGAATCATAATGATGCAACAATAGACCTGATGCCACGAAACACTTGAAAACTCCAAACGGGAACAACCCTAGAATATATGAAGCAACAGTTGATTATTGAATGAATGTGATACTCAAATGGAGTGCAAAGATGTCAGGTGCACTCTCCCAACTGGCAAAAGATCCAAGTAATCTCCAAAAAACCCATTAGGGAAAATTTGGATTAACAATAAATTTGGGACAAATACAAAAAAAAATTCATGGAAAGCAACATAGAGCTCCTCAATACCTTTCCAACGCTGCAAAGATAACAAAAATCGGTGATCAAGGCAAAACATTATGAGGTCGGAAGCATAAAATAAACATCTGAATTTAAACAGAAATAAATTCATATAAATAGAAAAATACTATAAAATAAGCTTCACCACAAGAAAGTACTCAGAACTATCTTTACAGCAATATCTTGTTTACCCAATTTCGATACCGTATGTCCAAGTTATGCCAAAAAGAAAAAAAACTGCTTCTTTAGGAAAATCAGGACTAGGAGGGGGCAAAGAGGCCATATAGCTACTAACGTCATGCTATCGTCAGCACTTATCGAGGTAAAAATTAATGGCCATCTGGCCATCGATGCAAAAATTCGGCCCCCCTGGAATAAAATTTGGGACCTTGGCAAGCACAAAAACCCTCAGGGGCTTGCCGAGGGCCCCCGGTCATCCATGTGACCGAGGCGGACCCGAAAGGAGCCCGAAGGGGCTTGCTGGGAGGTAGTGAAGCTGGAGGGGGAGCCAACGGCGGTGGTGGTAGACCAGTGGTTGCCTGATGGTGGAGCCATGTATATTGTAGTCACCAACACAAATACCAAAAAAACACCTTTTTAAAAAAAAAAATCGAATTTTGACCCTCGGAATGCGTGTTGGGAGGCCATACGACCTTCTTGACAAATTGTTTTTGGCTCATAAATTAAATTCTCCAAAAATGACAATTTGACTAGTGTTCCTAGGGTTTTGGGCTGCTGTGAACTCGATGGTGACCTCCATTTGGGCTCAAAATGCTCTGAAAAATCTGCTACCCCGAAATCTCACAAAAAAAATGCTTGTGGAAACCCTTGCACCTGAACAAGTTGATCAACTATGAGAGTTCAAATGTGAGAGTTCTTGGGGGAAACCAAGAAGAGTACCTTATGTAAGTTCTACCGTTATTGGTGAGCCTGTAATGGTATAATATTAAGGGGAGGAGCTTCCGATCCTCCCGCAACAAGGGCCAAGGCAGAGGGACCTGTGAGGTCTCTGTCACTCAGCTCTTGCGGGTCCAAGGTCAAAACTTCATCCACTAAGTTAAACATACACTTAATGAGTGTTCCATGCTTCACCTCAATGGACATAGGAGTTTGCACTTGAGGTTCACTGTTAGGCTCACCAAGAGACTCAGGACTGGTGGAGAACTTGGGGGAGGCTGTGACTAGTTCTGCTACTAAGACAAAACAAGTCAACTTGGGGCCACCTTTCAGAGAAGGTGGGATCTTCGTATGTCCTCCACTACTGGAGGGACTAGGCTCTACCTTCTTCTTCATCAGAGGAGGTGAACTCCCCACAAAAAAAACAAGGAAGGTCAAGGGAGAAGAGGAAAGAACCAAAGTGGACACAACTGAAGTGTTAACCATATCAATGAGTTTTGGTAAAGGAGATACATATGGGATGGAAGTCAACAAAGGCGGCTCTATCGAAGGAGTGATGAACACTTGCACATTTCTAGATGCATGTGCACTCACAATGGGATCCATAAGAGATTCAAAGGTAGATGGAGGGAAAGAGGAAGATGCAGCCGCAGGTGTAGTCTTCTCATCCTCCTTCTATAAGGAGGCTTTCTTAGCTAGGAGGGCCTTTTTTCGATGCTTGCACTCACATGAAAGGAAATTTCTATGGCTCTTTGAACCAGAAGCTAAAATTTGTGAAGGGATGAAATGATCTTTATCAACCATGGGAATGTCCTCCACAGTTGCTTCCAATAGGACAAAATCTTGAATGGGAGAAGAGGGTGCAGGTTTAGAAATGGTGGGAGGATTTGACTCTACCACCTTAGAGGTGGATCCTCTTCTATTCAGGGGAATAGGAATAGGTCAAGGGGAAAATTCTCTCCGCAAACCTTTATTTTTGTTGTACAAATAGTACCAGGGTCCTAGGGGCCCATTAGGGAGGTTTGATATCGTAACCTTGGGCTTTTACCAAGGAGGCATCATCGAGCTCAACGGGTAGAACCTGCGCTTGTTCATCTAGTACTCCTCCCAAGTAAGGGGAGTAGATGAGTCTACCTAAGAGGGAGCGAGCTTCTCCTTTCCATTTTGGGAAGAGAAGGTAGCCGGCAGCTTGGCTATAGGAAGGCTCAACTTCATATGTCCTTTGCCTCCAGTCTTTTACTTCACATAGTTCTTGTGAAGTAGGTCCATCCTTTGTGGGAGTGGATTGATGAGAGTGGGCCAAAAAATATCCAATGAGTATCATCCATGAGATAGCACTAAATGATCTCTAGTGTCATGCACTACGTGCAGGAAACATTCATGGGAAAACTTAAGGGACTTATGAATTACGGAGGTGATTCCATTCATGGAAGCTACCCAAGGTATACTTAGGTTCACTCTAAACAGGTTTGACTCGAGAATAACATTGAAGACCATGTCTACATTCCTGGGTCCAACCAGGACAGATAATGTTATCGATCCATAAGGTTTAAGAGAAATTCCATCATGTGTATAGATGATGGATTTTATTTTTTTGTATTCCTCCATTTGTAGGGAGTTCAATAGTATTGTCTCCTTCGTTATGACATTCACTCTACTCATAGGGTTGACTAAGACCCCTGTCATAATGTTACCATTGAGGTGAGCAGAAATATAAAGCAGAGAAGGCTTACCATTTGTTGGCACATCTTGCAAAGTAAACGTTACATCTAGAAAATTGGTCACAAGGCAGGCAGAGGGAGTATCAGTAACCATGTTAACATATGCCTTAGGATGAGAAATAGAATCCAAGGGATCAATAATCATGTTGGAAGAGTGTGATGAAAATGGGTCTGTGTATATCTACAAGTCACTGTTAGCTTTCGCCACTGACTTGTTCATGTTTTATTTACTCCCATCAAGATGGATTGTACTGTCCTAAATGCGGTCCTATATCTCATGATGCGGGTACATGCAATGTTCGGTATCATGTCCGTTAACTCGATGGTATTGAAAGTATATGTTTTCTTCATACCAACTAGGGTATGGTTCTCTAACTGGTTTAGGAGGTGGTAGGGTAAGGATCTTGTCTTTCACCAACTTCTACAAGATGGAAGAATAATATTCTGATAGCTTCATAAAATTTCAGTCGCATCTGAGGTTGTTGTTATCCATAGCAACTACTACATTCACAATAGTTTTACCTCTTCCCAAGATTGATATGATGGATCTTCCTTCAGAATGGGAGTGCGATGGAGGACCAACGAGTTGTACTACTATCTATTGGTACTCCTGTAATGATGCACACAAGTGTGCAAAAGAAGGATACTTCATGAGGGCAAAGTTCTCTTGCCAAGCCCTTTGCAAGTTTCCTATGAAAACCTATTTTACATCAGAATTGAGTAGTGGATACAAGATCTGCGAGAAGAGTGCATATTATTGTGCTATAAAGTTTGTATTTTTTTCATTTTCCCCTTGTTTGCATCCAACAAGGTTTGAGAAGGTCACTATTTGGTCTAATATTGTCTTGGAACTATCATAGGAACTAGTTCACCAACTGATCAAACTGTAGACATGAAAAATATACAAGCTCGTCTTGGCACACCTGATCTTGATTACTAACAACGTTTCCTCTTAAATCACATTCTCAGCATTTCATCACATTCTATCTCTTAATGTAATGAATCGTTATTCATTTATTTAAGTCATTCTCACCTCCTTTGATTAAATTAATCAGTTTAATTTAATTAACCCTACATTGTTGTTTAATTAAATAAATCATTTTATTTAATTAAAATCTCTAAAGTCCTCCTATTAAATTAAATAAATTAAACCTTATTTGATTTAATCTAATACATTCCTTCTTTATTAAATAAATCAAATCATTTATTTAATAAATAATTTCCTCTCAATTTCTGACTTAAATCAATTCATAAATCTAAGTCTAAATTGTCACATCACCTAATTCTTCATTAAGTTAATCAAATCCATGTTTAACTTAATCCTTCTCACTAAAATCCTCTAGAGAATGCAACTTGCACAATAAATCAATTACTTTGATTTATTAATTCTCCTATTTTCCCTCACAAAGCATCAAAAGGAGAATATTCCTCTTGTTGGCAGTCTCAGATTTTGCAAATTTGAAGTGCCCATTTCGAGAAAATTTGTCTCTGCACTTTCAGAAGTGCAATTGAGGGGTCAGTTTGAATGACCCACTTTGGAGAATCAGAACTTGAGGCATGTTGATTTCCAAGCAAAACCCATTTTCAGACGTGTTTCATTGACATATGTGAGCATGTGTGTCGATTTTCAGCTTCCCACGATAGGTTTTGTCAGGGTTTTGAAAAGTGAAGCTAGAGGGTTTTTGCACTGTTCTACTATTTGCAGCTTTGACAGTTTGCGAAACAACCTCCTGTTTGAGCTTGGATTTCGCAACCAGTTGATTGTTATGTCAAAATGAATGCTATTTTGTGTTCTCCATACATAAATGATCCTAGGTGTCAGTTTTTAGAGCCTCACGATCTGATTTGCTATTTGTAGCATATCAAAACCGAATGCAGATTGTTCTGTTTTGCATCTGCATTTCTGACAGCCCTTCTGAGTGGTCAACTTTGATCGTTAATATCTTTTGATCAAAGATGTTTCAAAGAAATTCCTATTGCACACATGCTTAAGGTATCTTAATGCTCCACTGTGTCTGATGGTAGTTCGCCAGGAGTTGTTTCACTATTTTTACAAATCGGCAGCTAGATCAATTTGAATTGGTTCAGAATAATTGCTGTTTCAGAAAAGTTTAATCAGGCAACTTCGCCGATTAATATCTAGTTCCTCGTGATCTATTTCTCTGATCCGTCTTTTGCATTGTACTGATGAATCAAATGAATATGTGCTTGCAAGTTTTTATGATTTCACGAGGTCGTTCACCCAATTTTCAAGATCGATTCCTGAAGCAACTTGACCTATTTTACCCATTTTACAAAAGTGCCAGAAAACAGTTTCTGATGAAGACCTAGTTCGTTTTTCAACTTCTGAAATATTCAAAAGGTAGTATCAGATTGTTTGAGGGTAAAACTTGTTTCAAAATGAAAAAAAAATTAGTCGGGCCACTTGGGGCCCGACATGCTTTGCATTGTTGTGGCGTTCTTCAAATGGAATACTGCAGTCAAGATTGTGAGGACAGTACTGTTGGTGAATTGCTTGTTTAAGTATTTCCTAAAGACAATAATAAAAAAATAATAGCAATCGGGAGCATGGTTTAGGTATCCATCGAAGTGAATGGAGGCCTTGCGGCCTGGTAAATAGAACATCTCCACCAATGTGAACTTTGTTCATGCAGCCGTGAGGCCAGAGGAGAAGGATACGCCATTGAGCAAATTAAAAGCACAAGTGAATATATTGAGGAATCCTCAACAACTTATGAGTAAATGAAATAACCAAGTGAATTCAAGAGTATCGGGGGCACCTCTATATTGGTTGAAATGAACCATTTTGTCTGTCATAGATGAATGTTAAACTGGCATTAGAAACTTTTAGCAAATGTAACTATGGTGCATCGCCTTTCCTCCTGCCCACGGTAAGATCAATTGGGAGATTGAGGAGGCACTGTTTACCAATGCCTTAACAAATGCCATTAGCAACAGGGATGCCTCTATTGTAGGGGTATGCACAAAATGGATAGTTGAAACTGTTTTAGTTTTTGTTCTATACAAATACAAATGCAATGGAGGAAACCCGCAAACAAAGGATGGAGAGTGGCGACCAAAAGCCCACGCCAGTGTTTGAAGGGAGGCCTATGAGAGGAGAGACCCATGAGATGAAAGGGAAATCTGATAGTGAGGCTCGGCCCGAGCAAATGGGAGGACCCCCTCGCATAGGATGTTACCATGGAACAGGGTATGCTGAGGCAAACCAGGTGAGAAGCCAGTAGTGATGAGGAAGATCCGCGCCTAGTGAAAGGATCACACACAAGCAGGAAGGGACATGGAGGAGCTCGCGCCAGTGTTGAGGGAGGCGAGCGCATGGCAGCAGGGAGCCTACAGATGGCAGAAAGCCAGAGATAGGCCCATAGCAGGTGGTAAGCCCATGCATAGGAAATGGAAGAAGAGGCTCGCAACCAGCAGGGCCAAGCAATGAAGGAAGGCTTGTGGCCAACACAATGGAGAAAAACATGTGGAATCCATGGCCAGGAGAAGAGGAGAACAGGTGCGGCCAAGGTTGGTGAGGAATCACACACAGCGAAGGGAAGTATTGTGGGATGCTATGAATTGCAGGTTACACACAAATACAGACAGTTGAAAAGGCTTTGAAACTTTTATGCAAATGCTGGGAAGTTAAGCATAGTGGGAGGACCATGCCAAACATAAAAGAGCTCACGGCCAAGGTAGAGTGGAGCAAATAGTGGAAGGTGGAGGAGACCACCACACACAGAAAGAACATGGCCAACAGGAGAGGAAGCCACCATGAACGGAGAAAGCTCGAGGTTGCAAAACGCGGAGTTAGGGCAAAAGGAATGCAAACGGAAGATCAACGGTCAACAAACAACATTGCCCCCAGCCAAGTCACAATCGTCGCCTATGATATTGTGATCGGGGGTTGCTCACGGGATTAACCATCGTGGGATGGCGGGGAGAAGGAAGCATATAAAACAAAGAAAAATTAAATGTTTTCCTAAGAATTGGTGAAAATAAATTTTAAATGGTGGGCCCCAAGTTTTCTTTTAAATAGTGCACGGGTATTTCAAGATACTTGGGTAAATTTTAAAGGGGGGATTTCCAAATGGTTAGGGGAAAATATTAAAAGATATTTTACTAGCAGAGCCCGAAATATTAAATAGGGGGGAAATATTTTATGAGGTTTCATTTGTTTTAAAATGAGGGGGTGTTTTAAGTAGGATCTTAAAACATTAAAATGCACGGGAATAGCTAAATAAAATTAAATATTTTACATTCTACTATCTTGGGGTAAAAGTGAAATATCAAAAGCAAATGACTTTGTGCTGCTGGGTGGAGTATTTTTAAATACTTTGCAGGGAAATTAATGTAAAATGTAATGTTTTATTTACTAATGGTGAATAAAGTAAAACAAGAATGAATAAAATATAGCCACAGTAAAATGCAACAAAGGGAAAAATAGAAAACAGAGCTAGCAGAAGAGGATTTTCACGGGGATGAAGAGTTTTTCTTTCAGCTGCAAATAACAAGTGAAGAGTGGACGCATGGCAGTTTTTTGTTGAAGAATGAATTCAACACATGCTGTTTTTGAAACATAATCAAGTTTGTTGCGGAGAAATGGAGAAGATATTTTTGCAGATCACTATTCAATGGTGGAGATGTTTCCAGATGGCTATTTTTGTTCGAATTTAGGGTTTCTTCTGGAATCTTTTCTCCTCTTCTTATTCTCTTCTCTTCTCATTGTAAAAGGTTATAAGTTAGTGTGCGAGTCAAAAGTTTGGTGTAGAGCTGCATAAAAATTGTAAAATATGTAGTTACAAAGGCAATGCAAGTAGGTTTTGTGTCATTTTCTTGTAAGATTTGAGTTTATTGGCTTTAGTGTTTCATAATAGTACTGGCATTTGAGTTTACCTGATAAATCCAGGCTCATGTCTCTCCTTTGTGCAAGTGTATTTGAATTTTGAATGAAGTAATCAAGGGTTATTCTGTTCATCTCACTGTTGTGGTGTGTGCAATTCTGATTTTAGCTTTGATTCAAAGAATTAATTAAACTGCTTAAATGAGATTGCAGATTGATATGTTTTGTACAAGGATTGGGTAAGAAGTATTGAGCTGAGGTACAAATTGGTGATACTGGAAGGCAGTATGATCAGAGATATGTTATGCTATGTGTTAAAATCTGCTATGAACCATTAGGTGTTGGTGAATTTGACTCCTCCAATGGATATGGCACTAGTCTAATTTGCATCTGTTCTTTGGGATGCAGTGTTTTGTTTGTCTTCACCTAGGGCTTGCTACCACCAATTTTAAAACTTATGATTTATCTTTCACCATGAAACAACTATGCTCTAACTATCTCATGCTCCAAGTGGTTGATATTACTGATGAACAGCCAGTTCTTTTCAATCTTATCCCATTCTATTGAGCTATTAAGTGAGATTATTTATTTTTTCAAAGTTAATGACTGTTTATGATTTTCATTTGCAGAAGTTGTAAACTCATTAATAGGGATCACCCTCCCAGGTCTTGCAGAGCCCAAAGTGAAGGAGGTTATTGAATATTAAAATCCTTGTCAGTTCGTCTAGGTCCTCCGAGCTACCCTTGATTGGAAATTTGGCAATTCCATAGGTAGATTAGGAGATAAACCTAGTTTACATGAAAAAACACCAACACCTCTTTTGAATTCAAAAAGTCCAAGTGGACTTGGTCCTTCCAACAAGGCATTAAAAGCCTCTTACATGTCCTTGACCTTGAGCCAAGTGACAATAACTTCATTCCTTTTCCCTCTTCAACATGTCATATCTCAAGTTTGAAATGCCACCTAATTGCATTTATTGGCACATTGGCCAAAACTTGCACATTCCTCACCAAATCACATTTGGACAAGTGGTACAATGACATTGGACTATCTTTTATCCCACATTGCTTGCTTCCATTATCTCTTCCAAGATTTGAATCTATAAATTGGAGACTCTTCTTCTCAATCTTCATCCACAACTCATATGCAAAGTTACTCTCTCCACATTCAAAGCTAATTTTGCCAATTTCATCCAATCATCCACCATATTTGAGATTTTGTAACAAGGTTATGCTCAAATCTCTTTGGAGACTTGACCATTTCTGTCATTCAATCAAACATTGCAATTAGGAATTGGGAAAGGGCCAATTGCAATATACCATTAGCACCAATTCCCCCATGGAATCAACATGCTATTTGCTTAATTAGGATTTACATAAGTTTGCATTTTTCATTGTGTTCTTCATTTCCTAATATAAGTTTTAGATAGATGGATTTCATGGGGAACCTCTCATGCTTATTTCAATGTATTTGATCTAACATACTAATCATGTTTGTTTTTCATGTGTATTTGTAGGTTTAGGGAATCACATTTTGGCACTAGAAGGAGGGCCGAAGTTGAAAAAAATCAAATCACGTTTTCAAATTCTGCGGTCTCTAATTTTTCTTGTTGCAGACACAGGCAAACTAGCCCTTGCGGTGCCATATCGCGTCGCTCTCAGTTCCATGGCATAATATCCTGCCGCCTATAGTTTTGTGGCTCCCTATCGACCTGTGGTTACATTGTCCAAACTACGCTACAGGAATCCCCACCTATCTATTTTTAAATTTCTTAACCTTGCTGTGTAGGTCCTAACTCCACCACCTTCACCACCGTGGCTCTATTTTGAATCGTGCTTTCTCCAAACTCCACCACGTCACTGTTCCTGCCCATAAATTTTAAATTTCTAGAGAAGGCCGCTTCTAAACTGCATTGCGGACCTCTGTCTTGCCGCTTTTGTGCCCTTTGTCTATGCAGAGCGCTTCCCAAAGTCACCCGTGCCGCACTATATAGCGCTGCCTATCTTCCAAACTTTGCTGCTTCTCCAAACTTCACTGCCTTTCCAAACTACGCCGCGGGAAGACAGGAAAATTTTAATTAACATGTGCTTTCTAAGTTCAGGAATTTTTTTTTAACCTTTCAATTTAATTTCCTATCTTTATAGCTCTCTGTTTTACTGTCATTTTGCAAGTTGGAGCAAACGAAGGAGTCATTATGACATCATGTTTACAAAACCAAAGTGTTTCTAAACACTAAAAGTGTTCCTCAACACTTCTTGAGAAAATTTGTTAAAATCTTTGGACTTAGGAGAACTAATTTTATTTTGGGCTTTAAAGAAAAACGTTCAAATTTTCTTTTATATCATGTTCATTTTGTGCAAAGTGCTTCTAAACACTTAAGTGTTCTTCAACACTTCTTAAGAAAATTTGCTAAAATCTTTGACCTTAGAATACTAAATTTTTATTTGGATTTAAAAAGAACAAAACAAACTTTGTTTTCTAAGGTTGCCAAGGGCCTAAAAATAATTTTAGGCAAATATACTAGAGTTGGTTTGAAAGTTAAAAATTGAACAAGGCAATTTCACACTTCATTTGGTGCTTTTATAAAGAATTCATCATTGCTTTGGAGGTTAAAATGAACAAGTGTCTTTTATGTTTTGAAAACTTTTTCACAAATTAACATCACTAAAATACATATGCGCTTCTCTCGCGCTTTATAGTGATCTTGAGAATCAAAAGCATTTTAGTGATATTAACTTGTCAAAAAGATAGCCTCCACATTTTGATTTGGGCACTTAAAATTGAACAAAATAGGCGAGTGTGAGCATGACATATTGCGGAGGTTTTCCCCTTTGTTTTTCAACAAAGGTTGTGTAAACGACATGATATGTTTGTTTGCTATTCTTTATCTTAGAGGGCCTGCCTTGTGGGAAAATGTAATCACCAAAGGGAATGACCCAACCGGGAACATGCTAAAGGCAAGCGACTTCCAACCGGTATATAAGTGTGGATATTGGAACAAATGCCAATATGATGAGGATTATTCTGACGAGATGGACAGCAATGGACTCTCGCCGATGTTGAATAATCCCCCACAAACGGAATGCCCGAATTAGAACCCCTTGTTTAGAAAAAGGCCAAAACCTTGTCTATCTTGCTGGTGCAAAAGGTCATGTCTTTTGAAGCCGCCACACGTAACATGCGGTCTTGTTATGGAAATGGAAAGTATGCCATGGGAGAGTTATGGGTACTAATGATTGGCTGACCCGAATAAGTGAGTGTCGTGGAGGGGAGCCAGTCTGGTCAAGGATTTAGCCATTTGCACAAGATATGCGTAGCTGGATTTATCCAAGTCGGATCCCAACAAGGTATTGTCTCATCAACCTAGGAGTGGAAAAGTTCTTGGAAGAACACATTGCTTGATCTTGGAAACATTTAAAACACAAACATACACAAAAATCCTTGAAATTTCAAACACCTTGTGGGAAACAAATACCTATTGACGAACTTGCCCACTCTTTCCTTCCCTAGGAATCACATTCCTAGAGGTTTCTAAGTGTACAAGTTCTACCATCATTTGTTTCCAATAAGGATAAACATAAAGAACTTTTTCCCTATTTTCCTCGATTTCCACACAAAGGACCTTGTGGGATGAGAAAGAGAATGGGACACTAGACATATAGTTTGAAAACCTAAGCAAGCAAGTGTCTTGGATAAAAAGAACTTCATTTAACCAAGGTAAAGAGACCAATTGAATTACACATGTGTTGTTTCCAATGATTTCCCACAAGATTAAGATCCCAAAGCCAAAACTCAAGAAAGTGAGTCTAAAAATCCGTGAGCAATGCCTTGAGATGCTCCTTGAAGTAAGGGAGAGACTTGTATACAATTTCTACAAAAAGGCCTCAAGGAACAATCCTGCTTTGTATGCATTTTATTGCCAACAAAATCCCAAACTCTTTCAAAGGTTTGCATTTCTCCCATAGGAAGTCTAACGTGTTCTTCAATACCAAGGTTTTGTAGAAACAGTCGCATCTAGGTTAAGGTTCAAGATCAAAGTTGTATTTCCCTTTCGTTCCTCCATCAAATCAAGTCTCATTTCATCATCAAACCTTTGGAGAACTCTAGAATCAATCATCATGCTAAACTTAGAGGGCTAAAACATTATCATATCTTGGCTTAAACACACTTAGCCAACATAGTCTCAAATCATTGGACAAATTTTCTTTGAGATAACACAACTTCTTAAAGTCTATTAGTTTTCAAACACATTGGCATAATAGACTTTGTCAATTCATCCATTTGTGCAAGTTCCCCTAGGACAA
This sequence comes from Sequoiadendron giganteum, assembly GCA_007115665.2. Taxonomy (NCBI): domain Eukaryota; kingdom Viridiplantae; phylum Streptophyta; class Pinopsida; order Cupressales; family Cupressaceae; genus Sequoiadendron; species Sequoiadendron giganteum. The sequence continues at coordinate 732,588,335 of CM021101.1, forward strand.
CACAACTTCCTAGGGAAAAAAACTTCACAACAAATCTTGTTTGACTTAACACATCTAGTAAAATTATCACAATCAATCAAATCAAAAGCCCTTACCAAGTTTAGCACATACCTTCAAAAGTTCTCCAAAGGTTTCACTCACTCATCCGACCCATTTAACCCATCACCATCATCACCATCTTTGATCTTTTAGCTTTCCTAGTTCTTCTCTTTTGGACCTAAAGGATTAGGATCGAACAAATCCCTATTTTTTATGGTCCAAACAAGATCTCAACACAAGAAGGACATGGAGAATATCAGAGAAATACCAACTTCTATGGACATGAGTCATCTAAGCACCGAAGTGAACCTAGCGGGATCAAGCAATTCCCCAAGCAACTCTCCCTTATCATCACAAAATCCTCAAGAGGAGAGTCATCAAGAGGATAACACAAATGAAGACATGGGGATGACACCAAACAAAATCATGGAAATGGTTCAAAATCTAGAGAACCACAAAATTGTTAGTGCTATGTTCAAATACCTAAATACGATAGCAAGAGGAGGGGTCATACACCCCCGACCTTAACAAAAGCACTAGTACAGATGCATCCCCATTGTCAAACATCAATCAAGAAGTACCTTGCACCACATCAGTCATCACGCCAACCTCCTCGAATGTGAACTAGGGGAGTGCCATGTTCCAAGAATTGCAAAACAATGCCTTGTGGCTAATAAAGAAGTAATCATCACCCCCACACCGGCTACATCTATTCCGGAAAACCCATCTCACCCATACGTCCCACTCACATTTGATAATCTCGCTGGTTCATCCTCACTTCATGCCACACCAGCCTATCAATTGAATATACCAACTGCCCCACCGCATGAGGAAGTTGGTTTGTTTGGAATGACGGAAGCTATCAATCCTTTCTCTTTCCAAATAGGTGCATCATCCCTTCCCCCATTTCCTTCCACATCTGCATCACCTCTTGGAATAGGTCTTCCACCATTACCCATCAAAAATTTTGCTAATCCAAGCAATCTGACCACCACCTTGAACCCGCTTCTTTTTCCCATATTCTCACAATAAATCGCAACTATTCCTGTCACCACGGTTAATGCATCTATTGGTCCTCAAGTCTCCCAAAGCATGCCTCATCAAGGACCAATTGTCTCAAGCACCCCTCCGACAACCCAAATCACAATCACCACCACAATCCCTCCACTCGCCATGACAGTTGGCATGATCCTTGCTCCACCACCAATCCCACCAAAAGCCAACACAACAAATTCATTCACCACTCTAATCCAAACCCTCCAAAAGGCCAACCAACAAAGAGTACTCTAGCAAAAGCAGCAAGCCCAAGCTCAAGCCCAAGCGCAAGCTGAAGCTGAAGCACAAGCTCAAGCCCAAGTACATGCCCAAGCCCAAGTGCAAGCTCAAGCCCAAGCTCAAGCCCAAGCCCAAGTGCAAGCATAAGATAAAGGTCAAGCCCAACAATAGGCACAAGCCCAATAGCAAGAGCAATTGCAAGCGATCCACCTGCAAGCCCTGCAAGACTTTCAGGCACAACACCAAGCTAAACAACAAGCTTTATTGGCACAATAGCAACTCGACCAACAATAAGCATTGTTGGCACAACATCAGCTAGACCAACAACAAGCGTTACTAGCTCAACAACAGATTGACCAAGAGTAGGCTTCATGGGAACAACAGCAGATGGACCAACAACAAGCACTATTGAAACAATAATAGCAAGATCAACAATAGGCATTGTTGGCACAAATGCAGGCTTACCAACAAGCCTTAAATGAACAACCAAGCTCGTAGAAAACACCAAACAGTACTCTCCCCACCCATCAAACAGCTCCAACACCTTACCAATCATTCATCCCACCCCCTGACCCAAGCAAGGATGTCGCGACACAAATCAAACTGATTTCGCAGCATGTATTAGACTTGCAAGCAGGAAAAACCACAAGGACACCAGGCAACTTGTGCCCTTATCCTTGCGATAGAAGTCTCACCATGGTAGCATTCCTAAAGGGATTCAAGATCCCCAAATTTGATAAATACAAAGGAATAGGCAACCCTGAAAACCACATCAGGGAATTTCAGGTGCACTGCATGGAAGTCACATATGGTAGCACGTATCTAATGAGGCTCTTCCCCCAAAGCTTGACTGGTCTAGCTATGGAATGGTTTTCTTTCCTACCCATGGGCATTAAAACATTCAAGGAAATAGTGGAGGCTTTCCTTAAAAATTACACTTTTAATATGGGTGCGGATGTTAGTTTAGAAGAACTATCTGCACTCAAACAAGAACAAGGAGAGTTATTCGCATCCTTCTTGCAAAGATGGTGATCCAAGGCCAATTAGAGCAAGTGGACTATGCCAGAAGAGCAATAAGTTTGCACCATTATAGCCAACCTTGAAAAAAACTTGGCATTTTACCTGAAAATGCAGTGCATCACATCATACGATCAACTCATTCCAAAGGCGCTCAACATTGAAAGAGCCCTTACAGCGTGAGAAGGCACACCAACATTCACTCCACTATAGGATAACTGCCCGTCTAACAACTACAATGATAAACCTTGAACATGGTCAAGGAACAAAAATATCACAAACGACGGCATGGTCGATGCTAAGGTAGTCATCGGTGCTCCTAAGAAAAATACCCAAAATCATCATCAACCGCAAAATCAAAATCATAATCACAACAATGTGCAAACTAATGCGGTAGTAGCACAGTCACAACCACCTTCCACTAGTCAAGTCAACAATGTGGGTAATCAAGGAGGACCACCTCCCCGCAACAAGTTTCAACCCAAGAGGAAGTTCACAGCCCTTGGCGAATCGATTGAGTCTGTCATGAAGAATTTCGTCAAAGAGAACCTAATCAAGATCTCTACCTTTGAAAAATACATGGAACCCATGACCAAACCACCATGGTACAATGAGAATCTCATGTGTGACTTTCACAAAGTCAAAGGACACACCACCGCCAACTGCATGAGACTCAAAAATATTATCCAAGACCTCATCGAGGATAAGGTCATCAACATCGAGCAGCCGGCTGGAAACCAAGACCTGAAAATCTACATGAATCCGATGCTGAATCATAACCAAGGAAATAATCAAGGAAATAACCAAGGGAATAATAAGGGTAAACAAAAGTATGCTAGTGCTAATCTAGTATACGAGAAGATAGTCGGATGTGTTGACAAGTTGGTCACCGTCATAAATATCAAGGGAGCCAACAATGACTGTGGAGTCACCACACGAGGCGGAAAGGTTACCATTGTTGGGGCACCTGATAAGACCCCCATTACCAACACAAAGGCCATCCCCTATGATTACAATTTAATTTACCAGCTGAAAGGAACACCCACACAAATCTCCATCATGGAATTACTAAAAATCTCCGCTACCCATAGATAGATCCTGGATGAAGCACTAGCTGCATCTACCATTGCTAGCACCCTTGATACAGAGCAATTTCAGGCTATGGTGGGTAACATCATTACCCCAAATCTCATCACATTTTCAGACCAAGATTTCCCCCTGCATCCATCTCATAACCGCGCACTCCACCTCCAAGTCCTAATCCATAAAAATAAAGTCAAACGAGTCCTAGTAGATGGTGGTGCGGGTCTTAATATTTGTTCACTGAAACTCATAAAAAAATTGGGATTCTTGGAGGATTCCATCAATAAGAATAAAAGCATCATGATAAGAGCATATGATGACCAAGGAAGAGTGTCTTAGGGCACTATCAAAATCCCCATCCAAGTGGGGCCAGGAACCATGGAAACAACCTGTCAAGTTTTTGACCTTGATCTACCATACAACATCCTCTTGGGACACCCATGGATACATGGAATGAAGGAAGTAGCCTCAACCTATCACCAGTACATTAAGTTCTCATATCAAAATGAGGAGGTTACTATACATGGGGATCCCGAACCTTTCGCCTATTGCAAAAACTTGGAAGCCAAGTTTTACAAGATCCCTCAAGTACCTAAAAATGATGAAGGACCATCTACTTCATACATAGACCCTGCTAATCTCGCCTCCACTTCTGTGACAGAGACACCCACCATCCCTGACATATTTGAGATCAAAAAAATGATATGAGACAATGGATGTGGTGATTATAGAATGAAGAGAAATGCTTTTGTTGTAGGAGAGTTACCACAATCTCCTAGGTCACATGGGAAACCACAATTGATTCAAACACCTGATTGCACTAGAATGGAACCCTCTGGATTTCACAGTTGGGGGGATCTCAGTCGGGAGAATGTGGACGAGGAGGACATCACAAAGACCCTGTACCAAGATGAAAGACCCACTCACACCCTACCCATGGAGGAAACAAACAGAGGGTTACAAATGATGTTTGGCATGGGCTATAACAAGAATGAAAGCCTACGAAGAAATAGTGATGGACAGGTGGAGTCCATCATTGTAGAAAGAAGAATGCGGAACCTTGGCCTCGGCTGTACCCCTCTGAGTATAAGTGTGCATGGCATAAGTGTTCCTAATAGGGCAGTCAGGTCCTCTCCTCTGGTCTCGACAACTAGCATTTGACATAACTGAGGTTTGTAGTAGCAGTGATGATGATGGAACCGTAGGTGTCTTACCCAGGCTCTTTGAAGATTCTACCCTACTGATGATTAGTGCCTCACCCACTGAGCCAATCCAATGAACCCACCAAATCCACTTAGTGTACCCCCAACTCATCGATCACGACCAATGGGGACCGCCAATTCTAGACTCGTTCAAAAATGATGAGGCTCTTTCAGAATTCATGGGACTAAGGGATACAATCCAATGTGGAGATTATAAGGTGGGATTCAATATCACACTGGACACACAAGCATACTATCAAGAGATGATTGAGTCCTTCAGTCGCAAAAGAAAAAGATCGAGAATAAGCTCAAAGTTATTGAGTGAAAACTACACTGTGGCACTCTCTAACCATAAAATAGTAAAAATAAAGGATGAATTTGATGGTGAAAACCTCCCCGAGGCGCTAGAGGATGAAGGATTCAATCTCCCCCCTACTGCTCTACACCAGGAGAAGTCAGTAGTATTGGAAAAATAGTGCAACCCTATCAACCTGGGAATAAAAACAAAGCAACAAATCACATTCTATGCCCAAACACTTCAAACAGAGGAACAAGAACTATTGGAAACATTCCTAAAGGAGAGAAAGGTAAATTTTGCATGGACCTATGTAGACATGTCAGGCTTGGACCCTGAAGTAGTAGTTCATCATTTGGCCATTTACCCTGGAGCAAAACCAGTTAGACAAAAGCTGAGGAAGATGCACCCAGAAATAGCCTTACTTGTAAAGATTGAGCTACATAAACTTCTGGATGTTGGCTTCATACACCCGATCGACTATCCAGAATGGGTATCAAATCTCGTAGCAATCTCAAAACCAAAAGGGGGCATCCGCATCTGCACTGATTTCAAAGACCTAAACAAAGCATGTCCCAAGGATGACTTTCCACTACCCAACATTGACATGATAGTGGATATGACAGCCGAACATGAGATGCTCGCCCTAATGGAGGGCTTCTCGAGGTGCAATCAGATAATGATCACAAAAGAAGACCACCACAAGATAGTATTCACATGTCCTTGGGGCACCTACTGCTGGAACGTAATGCCATTTGGGTTGAAAAATGCAGGAGCTACATACCAAAGAGCCATGACATTAATCTTCCATGACATGATCCATAAAATAGTCGAAGATTATGTAGATGACATACTAGCTAAATCAAAGAAGAGACAAGACCATATAGCAACTCTAAGTGCTATCTTTGACAGGTTCAAACAATATAAGGTTAGACTCAACCCGAAGAAGTGTGTCTTTGGGGTACAATCAGGAAAGTTGCTAGGATACATAGTTTCAATGGGAGGAATAGAGGTGAACCCTGCAAGGGTAAAAGCAATCCTTAAAATGGAAGCACCAAGAATGTTAAAACAACTAAGAGGATTGCAAGGAAGAATCTAGTCCATCCGAAGATTCATAGCACAATTGGCAGATAAACAGATTGCCTATTCACACCTACTTCACAAGGGAGTAGCTTTCAGATGGGATGAAAAATGCGGGCAAGCATTCAGAAAAATAAAAGAATATCTAATTACACCAACTATATTGATGCCACCAATTGAGGGGAAATCAATAATCCTATACATCTCAGCAACAACATTCGCCCTAGTGGCCCTTTTAGCCCAACATGATGAAAAGGGAACCGAGTGGGCTATCTACTACATCAGCAGAACAATGGTGGGACATGAGCTCAATTACACATCAATAGAAAAAGCTTGCCTAGCACTGTCATTTGCGGCTCAGAAATTCAGACACTACATGCTAGCACACCAAATCAAGTTGATTTTCAAAATAGACCCTCTAAAGTACCTATTGTCAAAAGAAGCGCTTACAGGTAGAATGGCTAAGTGGGTAATGATATTATCTAAACATGATATCGAGTACGTAGAATGAAAAGCCATAAAAGGACAAGTCATTGCGGATCAGCTGGTAGAAGTTCCCCTCTACACAAATAACCCACTCATATTATAATTCCCAGATGAGTCCCTTTTTAACCTTGGTGCAGCAAACCACTAGAAGTTATACTTTGATGGCTCTCACACACAACATGGATTAGGAGCCAGTGTGTTATTCATCATGCCGCAAGGAGACTGCATACCTAGATCATACAAGCTAGCATTCCCTTGTACTAATAATATTGCAGAATATGAGGCTTTGACCATAGGTCTCAAGATTGCAGCACACTGGTGAATCATGGCACAAATTCTATGGGGACTCACAACTTATCATCAACCAATTCAACGATGAATAACAAAAGAAGGATGATCAGCTCACACCATACAAGAAGGTGGTAGAAAGCCTCAAGGAATCTTTCATTGACATTACCTTTGAGCAAATACCAAGGACAAACAACAGAGTGGCCAATGCAATGGCGATAATTGGATCCTTACTGGACATCCCTCGTAACGTCTCAAAACATGAATTCCTCGTAAAGCAGCTGCTCGTACCCACATTCGAGGTACCAGAGTCAGAATACGTATGTGAACTCGTTGGTCTTGGGAATCTTTAGTATCATGATATATATACACTTACCTAAAGATAGGAATCCTCCCCACTGACATCACTCTGAACCTAAAACGCACTTTTGTCAAAAGGACTTCATGATTCATCATCCTAGGAGAGACCCTCTTCCGTAGGAGTACCGACGGAACCTTGCTACATTGTTTAAAACCTAAGGAAGCCTTGAATGCTTTTAACTAAGGTACACAATGGCATGTGCAGGTCACACTCAAGTGGTATGATCTTGTCTAAAAAGTTATTGAGAACAGGGTACTACTGGCCGACGATGGAAAAAGAGGCACACAACTTTGTCAGAAAATGCCTACAATGTCACCAGCATGGAGACCTTATTCATGCACCAGCTCAAGAACTGCATCCCATTATTACACCTTGTCCCTTTTCACAATGGGGACTCGATCTCATTGGTAAAATATCACCCACCTCATCCAATGGCCATAAGTTCATTATCACCATCATCGAATATTTCACAAAGTGGGTCAAAGTAATTCCAATGACCTACATAACGAGAAAACAAATATCCAAGTTCGTCCTGAATTACCTCATTTTCTAATACAGTGTTCGCCAATCCATTATCTCTGATAATGGGATGCCCTTCAAGAATCAGGATGTCCATGATTTGTATGAAAAATTCAAAATCCAACACCGTTTTTCCACTCCATACTATCCACAAGGCAATGGCCAAGCAGAAGCTACAAATAAAACCATTTTGAAAATCCTCAAGAAAATAGTCAATGACTCTAGTTGTGACTGGCATCTACTGCTAAATCCCACCCTATGGACCTACCGCACTAGGATTTGCATTCCAACAGGCACCATCCCATTCTCCCTGGTCTACGAGTTAGAAGCCATCCTCCCCATCGAGATCCTGTCACTGAGGATATCACTACAAAACCTCATCACAGATGAGGAATACAGGGTCACAAGACTTAATGAGCTAGAATTACTATATGAAAGGTGCATGGATGCCCTTAATCATCTACAAGTGTACCAAAATTGCCTAAAAAGGAGCTACAACAAGAAGATCAGACAACACACTTTCCAAGTTGGTGACCTTGTGCTTAAAGAAAACCAAAAAAACATGCCAAATCCAGATACAAAGGGAAAGTTTGAGCCCAACTGGCTGGGACCCTTTATCATCACTGCAAGCTACAAATCGGGGGCATATCAGTTGTCGACACCAGAAGGCGAGCCCCTGCAAGAGCCCATGAACAGTTCACACCTCAAAAAGTTTTATGCCTAAATCTTGCAAGGTATAGAACCAGAAAATACAAAGAAAAATCAGAAAAACTCTTGAACAAATGGTTACTTTGATGAAAACCTGGCAAACAGGCATCTTGGTGATAACAAAAAAAATCAAAAAATACAAAAAATCCAAAAAAACCAGAAAGAGGATTGAAAATAGTAAAAAGAAAAAAAAAAATTCCTCTAGTGAAAACCACTTCCGTGTCTCTTTGGACAAGTACCTTGGTGAAAACCTGGTAAATAGGTGTCAAGTGTAAATAAAGCACCTTCCCCATCTACCAGGATCTGCATGACTCTTTCCATCACTCATTCATCCACTCATCTGCTCGCATCCATACCATAGCCTGCGTTGGTGTCTACACCATGTTCCACCAAGGAGCTACTTGGCATTTCTAAGGCCAGTTTGTCCTGCCTTTATTGAAGTAGTTTATCGCACCACATTGGGGGCACATTTTTGCAACATCGGATCAGATTCATGCATATTCTCATGATCTTTTTCAAATTCATCAAAAAAAACTCAAAAACATTTAGAAAATTCATCAAAAAACCAAAAATATCCAAATCATTCAAAATCCAAAAAGATGTCAAAATATCATAAAATCTTCAAAAATTCATCATTGAGTGTTTCACCTTGTTGAACTATGTCATCTCTGAGCTTGAACATAGGAAAGGTTGATCTTTGATCATCCCCCGAGACAGTAAGAGTCAGTCCTTAGGCGTCCGTCACATTGGCAATCCGTTTGCCCATCTAGTCTGCATCCTAAGTCAGTATTTTAAGCAATAAAATGGCAATCCATTTGTCCACCTTATCATCAAGTTAAGTATGTTGTCAGTCGAACTACGTGGTCTTTGCGTGTATAATGTAGGCAAGGCTAATCTATGGATCAGCTCCCGAGACCCCTAGGATAGGTCTTTAAGTTGGTTTGTTCATCGTAAATCTTGAAAATACCAAAAATAGCCTCAAAATATCTGAAAACCCAAAATGGTGCATCCATTTTATCTCGCTATCACCCGTGAACGTCTCACTCATAATAAATCATTGTTGCCTTCACCCTTTGGTGAGTCAGTCAGAAGCAAGTTTAGCAGGTCTCAAAGTGAACACCTTAATCGTCAAAGTCTCATGTCTAGAACAGTAAACAAGCAAGTTAGTTACGTCGGAGTATCAATAGCTTATCACCCAATCAGCCCCATCAAATCCTGATCACTACATGTCCTAGGATGAAGCTTTCCTGCGATGGACATAAGCATCAGGTAACCCTCATAGTAGTTAGTCTTGGCTAGTGGTATGAAGAACATTAGCTTGTCTGTTTACTTTGTTTTGGTCTTTTTGACTTATCTTATTTTTTGTGCTCATTCCAAGGACCTCTCAATGATGCCGAAAACAAAACAGGTTTAGAGAGAAAGGAATGGGGCAATGATCATTATCTTTTATCTACTATGCTTGTGGGATATGCTTGTAAAATAACTTAGTTATACATGTTTTGTTTTGTTTGTAGGGAGGATATTTTAAGTATCTTGTTGACCACATAGGAAAGCTTCCTTTTCTATGTTTTGGTCTGAGATATTTAGAATGTCCGAACTACATCCTGAATAAAGTATGAATGCTAAGTGTGAGCAAGAATACTCCTATCTGATTTTCAAGTCAAATTCCATCACACTAGGTACCATGCCATCCTGGTTCTTAATACCTCGATGCATCGTACCTATGTGTGTTATCAAACATAACGCAATTGACCCTTTGAAAATCTTGATTCCTAGCAATGGAAATTATCATCATCATGACTAACTCATTAACTCTGCAATTCTTCTATCTTCTTTCCACACTAATAGGGTATCATAACAGTAATAAAAAAACTTCACTCATGCATACATCCTGCATCCACTAGATGGTTAGCATCAGAAGAGCATTATATCATATCAATATCTTAAGTTATGAGGAATAATATAAATTTGTTATTCGAAACATCTTAAAACATCATTACATCATCCATTACCATTTGCATCCATTACCATCATTAATATGCATTACGTCATTTAAAGAATGGAAAATACAAAAAGAAATGCATTCATTACATACACTACATCACATGAACCATAAGGATAGAAACATCTCATAACATCACAAATTTGCATTCACATATTTGCATGTACATTAGAAATGGGTAAAACATATCATATATACATCATCAGAAATACTGTTATGATACAAATCAGATCAGGTGTCCATCAGATACATAATACAATAAGGCCAAATACTACAGCCCGTATATCAAAAATAAAGTACAAAATTGTCCTGTGATCAAAAGGGAGGTAGGCCCTGTTGGCTGCTGCCCTCCCCATCCTGCCTCTCACCATGTGCCTCTGTCGATCACCTCCTCATCTACTGGGAAAAGTCTGGCACTCTACGGTCAAATGGTACTACCTCCTGGTAATGGTGCCGATAGTAATCAACCTCTCTGATGGCATCCCTATAATCTCAGATATCGACTGATCGACCCTGGGATGTCGAAGCAACACTCTCTAGTTGTCTCTGCCGGCCTATCTCCTAATCCCTCTCAGATCGTGCCTGGTCTCTCTCTACTGTCAATATGGCAACCCACTGTCGGGCCTCAGCCCGCTCAGCTGTCAGAACCTGTGCTTGCCCCTGTAACTGCTGAATTAATATATCGTGGGCATCTGGCTGCCCACCCTGCCCTACTAGGTGACCTGCTGGCTACCCTGCTGGCTGCCCTTCCTGTCTTGCCGGTTGTACTACTGGCTACTACTGTGCTGGCACATGTGGCTGCCCATCCTATCCTGCCACATGGGGCTGCCCATCCTATCCTACTGCATGTTGGGCGGGATCCCTCAGAGGTGACTGCTGAGGAGGAGGTACATCTCCCCAACCCCTACCTGCTGACCTGCCTCTTGGTCTACAATGTGGAAGCACTATCCCCGGAACTGTCAATCTCACTGGTGGCCTGAACCAGGCCCTGAATGTCGGAGTCACCCCTACATCTGCTGGTCCTTGATCATATGCCCAATGCCGGGCCACCAACTGCCTAAAAGAGGTCACTGCCTCATCTACTGGAATAGGTTGTCCCCGCGTTGTGTCCCTATCCAAATGGGAAAATATAGCTGTGTACTGAGTGTCAGGTACATCTTACACCTCCCCGAACTGTCTGACCACTCTATCTAGAAGATATCTCTCTATCAGCGTATGCTCTCGACCCTGCATAAGTCTATCCTGATGGGCAAAGAAAAGCTTTTCTACATCGTCCATCCATGGGCCCATACTCATATATGGCCTCCAGATAAATACTATCATCTCATCGAGAACCCGATGCCAGTGAGATATGTCGTCGATACCCATGTGAGTGAAGCAAATCGTCACCTTACCATACCACCACACTAAAAGATCATTAATGTCTAAGGCAATTGGTATCACAAATGGATGAAGCACTGGAATCTGCTCAAATACCTAAACATGAAGAGGAGTCAATCGGGCCCCCAGAGCCCGACCCTCCAAGTAAGCAAACTCATGCAATTCCCTATATAAGGAGGCCGGCAACACTAGTCCCCAAGCATAATGTACTCGGTGAGCGCACATCTACTGCCATGCTAACCCCCAACTTGGACTGAAATATCGGCTACGCCAATCAGGACCTACAAGGCCAGAAATAATGGCGGCCATAATCAAGTTGTAAGTAGGGGCTATACCCAGGTACTGCTCCAAATCTATCTGACCGTCGCATAACATAAGCTTCTCCACACCCGTGACACTGAAGTAGGCATTCCTCCCCTCATCCATATCGTAAATCACCCGCTCTCCATGAATAGGTAATTGCAGGATACGCCAGACATCCTCCAGGGTGATAGTGGCCTCGCCAATGGGAAGATGAAAGGAGGAAGTCTCGCTATGCCACCACTCGGCCAAAGCGTCCAACATACCTAGGTGTGCTCGAACGGGGGGGACATAGGCAACGCACCAAAGACCTAGCATCCCAAGCTGCTCCTGAAGGAATATGTGCATGCCCTGCAATCTCTCCAGTACCGACCATTGGTGCTCCCTTGAATGAATAACCTCAGGTGTCTCCTACACAAGGAAAGTACCACGTCAGTTCTTTAAAAAAATTCTGGTGTCCGTGTTACCTTTTACTTTTGAAACAACAAAAGTGGCGCTGTTTGCAAAAGCAGGGCAGTTTGGAAGTCTCCAAATTGTGCCGTGTGGCTGAGTTAGATAGCAAAAATTTCCAAAGTGCACTGTGCAGTTGAGTGAGATAGTTCCTGACTCACGCAACGCTATTTGAGCGGGCGGCCAGCTTAGGAAGTTGAAATTCCATAGTTCTTAAACTCCGTCGTGCGGTACTCAATGCACCCACGACCCTATATAGGACCACACGGGCCAGTTTGGAGAGCTCCCGTGGCACAATATCACACCGCATCGGTTCGACCGTACTTTAACGCTATTAAATGCACATAAAATGAGAAAATAAAAAGTGGGATAGGGGTATACACCGCTGGTCCTGTGGCGACTGGTCGTTGAAATACTCGTACTCGCTCTGACATGTGCAGGGGAAGCTCTCGTTGCGCCATGGTGTCTAGAACTCAGAGCTTAAATGTCAAAATTTTCAAAGGTAGGAGTGCAAATGTTTTGAAAATGAACTCTTAGGGTCTATTTAAGCTCGAAAATTAGGGTTTCTTGCCCTGATCCCGTTTTCGCCTAACCGAAGGTCATTCTTCATCCCTTCTGGCATTTTAGTAAATTTTCGGGCATTCTGGGGCATTTCTGGCCTATTGGGCACCTTGTTATCTTTTTTCGCGAGATCACCCAAAAATTCAAAAATTTTGTTCGATCTCTCAAGAGGGCAATATCCACCAATATCCTTCCACTAGGGCAATCGTGGGGCATCTAAAAATAAAGAAATTTTGAACTTTGATCAAAATAGTTTTATTCTTTGAATCAATGAAACAAGTACATTGCTTCAAAGAGGGGCAAAATGTAGACATGAAAAATGTACAAGCTCGTCTTGACACACCTGATCCCGATTACTAACAATGTTTCCTCTTAAATCGCATTCTCAGCATTTCATCACATTCTATCTCTTAATCTAATGAATCATTATTCATTTAATTAAGTCATTCTCACCTCCTTTGATTAAATTAATCAGTTTAATTTAATTAACCCTACATTGCTGTTTAATTAAATAAATCATTTTATTTAATTAAAATCTCTAAAGTCCTCCTATTAAATTAAATAAATTAAACCTTATTTGATTTAATCTAATATATTCCTTCTTTATTAAATAAATCAAATCATTTATTTAATAAATCATTTCCTCTCAATTTCTGACTTAAATCAATTCATAAATCTAAGTCTAAATTGTCACATCACCTAATTCTTCATTAAGTTAATCAAATCCATGTTTAACTTAATCCTTCTCACTAAAATCCTCTAGAGAATGGAACTTGCACAATAAATCAATTACTTTGATTTATTAATTCTCCTATTTTCCCTCACAAAGCATCAAAAAGGGAATATTCCCCTTTTGAATTCAAAAAGTCCAAGTGGACTTGGTCCTTCCAACAAGGCATTAAAAGCCTCTTACATGTCCTTGACCTTGAGCCAAGTGACAATAACTTCATTCCTTTTCCCTCTTTAACATGTCATTTCTCAAGTTTGAAATGCCACCTAATTGCATTTATTGGCACATTGGCCAAATCTTGCACATTCCTCACCCAATCACATTTGGACAAGTGGCACAATGACATTGGACTATCTTTTGTCCCACATTGCTTGCTTCCACTATCTCTTCTAATATTTGAATCTATAAATTGGAGACTCTTATTCTCAATCTTCATCCACAACTCATATCCAAAGTTACTTTCTCCACATTCAGAGCTAATTTTGCCAATTTCATCCAATCATCCACCATATTTGAGATTTTATAACAAGGTTATGCTCAAATCTCTTTGGAGACTTGACCATTTCTGTCATTCAATCAAACATTGCAATTAGGAATTGGGAAAGTGCCAATTGCAACATACCATTGGCACCAATTCCCCCATGGAATCAACATGCTATTTGCTTAATTAGGATTTACATAAGTTTGCATTTTTCATTGTGTTCTTCATTTTCTAATATAAGTTTTAGATAGATGGATTTCATGGGGAACCTCTCATGCTTATTTCAATGTATTTGATCTAACATACTAATCATGTTTGTTGTTCATGTGCGTTTGCAGGTTTAGGGTTTCACACAAACATAAAGATGGAATTATCGAGAAAATAGTAGTACCAATCCAGTGTAGTATATTTGAGGGATCAAGGAAATAGTTTGAACATGAATGCATCATGATGGAAAAATTATGTGCATAAGACATTAAAGGTAGGCACATGTGTCTATGGGTCCCCTTTGCCACCGTATTTCTTGAATTTGAGAATCTGCATCCGTTGAGGGAAAGGAGTGTTTAAGATCACAACCAACAATGGGATGCGTGAGAAGAAGGTTTGGAAAATAGAGTAGGCCGAGTCCTGGGAATGGTTCACCAGCTAGTTCTCCATCTTCCCCATATTCTAAATCAGGGTATTCTGAATAGGGTCATTAAAAGACATAGGACCAATGGAACCACTTCCAGAGCCGCCACCGTGACCACCACCATAACCATCGCTAGATCCACCACCGATGTCGCTACCACCAGTGTGACCTCCGTTGGAGCCACTACCATGACCACCACCACAGCCACCACTGATGTTGCCACCACAAATGTGACTTCAGCCAAATCCACCACTAGAACCAAATCCTCCACTACGACTTCCACCGAAACCGACTACGCCAACACCACCCCCACTTTCAAAGTTTTTCCCATGAAAGCCTCTACTTATCATTGCACCAAATCTTCCACCACCAGAGGTGGCAGAAGGGGTGAAGTGGAAACCCAAAGGGTTCCTATTTACTCTTACAGTGTCAAAACTTTCAAAAGTAGTGGGTATACTGACCAAAGGGACTGTGTCATCCATATATATAGATGTAGGAGTCATTGACATCTCGAACTGACTCTCACGTTCCTCGAAGAGGCCACCTCGCATCATGGGAACCATGGATCAAGGGGGCACATGCTTTGGGAAGACTTGCAAGACTACTAAGAGCTCCATGCATGTCTGGTCCTTTTCCACCATGTATCTTATTTGACCGATCACCTTAGTAGCCCTAGCCGTCTTCGGGTTTCCTTCCAGTCTACCCTAACCCTTTACCAAGTCTAACAACATACTCGAAAGGGATACAGATGAACTCATGCTCATCTATGAATAAACAAGTTGGTGATGCAGGAGGATTAGGGATGCGATCAATTTCGTCAAGAAACCTAGATTCACCTCATGATACATGCTCATGTGTGGATAGACCAATCGCAAAACAAGAGAAAAGACCAGTAGTGAACCTAGAGGAGACCTTTAACTTATCCGTCGAAAGGTGTTGCATAATTATTCTAACAATATGCCCAGAGGTCATAGATTGGGTCGTGAAGCTCATAAAATTTCACAACACATAAGGGTACAACAACCAAGAGATATAGACAAATTTTTTTAGGATGCTGACAAATGGATAGGCACTGGTTCATGTCAGGGTCACACAAAATGTAAGAGAGGGGGACCAACCACTGCAAGGCCCTAGGTCACGAAAGTCCAAGAGTGGAAAGGCTTCACTAACTTACCTTAGTTTAAAGGATGGTTAGGATAGAAGGGATGATAATGATGAGGACTATGCATCCTTTGATCACTCTATAGTCCCAAGAGCTGAAGGGAGACTAGATGAGTTGCTTTCTAGAGTCAACTCTACATCTCAAATAGCTCTCTATTCGAGGACAAAAGTATAGTTCTGGGACGATAGTGTGGCGCATTGGCATCTCATAGGTGCGTTGGTGTCATTATGACCAAAAAATAGAAAGATGAGGTTAAAATCTAAAAGCTAGACTAATGGCCCTATTTATAAGCTTCTAGAATGAAATAATAAGATCAAGAAGTATGAAATGCATAGATTAATGTGATAAAGGAAATATATTATCGCAAGGGTGAAGAAGATAATTTTGCACAATAGTCTTCTCGCCAGCTTGCTCTGAGATCTGTCCACTTGCACATAGAAAAGCCCCTATTTTGGTGTTTTCACCTCCACAAACAACCAAGTTTGCAATGATAGGAGTAAAGATAAAGAAATAATACAAGCTACATATACAAGAATCATATATGCTTTGGAGAATGTTAGGATTTACCAAAAAATAATGTCATCCACAAGGCTTGTGGACATAAAATAGGGCCAATTAAGCCATAAAGAAGGATAAATAAGAGAAAGGCGGGCCCAAACAAGTGTGAAAATGTAAGGATATTCATTTTACTACACTACATTTAGCCTACACTTTAGTGAGAGGATGAGCTTGCCTCAAACTCACACTAAAGTAGGAAACCACACAATCAAGAGGGGTTGAAATGTATAAATGTTAGTAAGATAGGATAACATAAATCAAGAGGGTGGCCAAGTCCCCAATATTATGATCCTATGGTGAACCAACATAGGCACAAAGGAACATGCTTGTAGATGATATATGAAGCCAAAATCAGATCACAAAAATACACCATCAATGATAAGAAAAATGAAAAAGAAAAGGAACTACAATAGATCAAGCTTTGACTAGCCATCCAACGTGGTGGACCAAGTCTAGGCTTGAAGAGGTTTTACAAGTGGAATGCGCTATCCACTATGCAAAGAAATTGCATGATCACGAAGGCTAGTGGGAACTAGTTGTCCACTAGGTGATTCCCAAGAGGTCGATATCAATGTCATACCCCATGACTATGATAAGGACAAAAAGAAAAAGGTAACACGCACACAAGCTAGTGAAGCTAGGTGCTCACTAGGTGAGCCCTACAGGGTGCATATGATTGAAGCCATACCTTCATGACTTTAATAAATAAAAAAGGAAAAATAAACACAACAAGAAAGAGCAAGGATGTTGAAAGGGATTTTTCTTAGTTCATGTGAGGTATTACTCTTAGTGGACATCATTTCTAATGTCTCCAAGAGAGGAATAGTCAAAGGATAAAAGATGCGCTACTTAGGGAATGTAGTGTGTCACATTACCACAAAGGGGAATATAATATGCTGAGATAGGTCACACTTTTGAAAGAAATTACTCCCAATGTTACGAAAAAGAGGAAAAATGCATTGTATGAAGAAAGAAAATCACATCAATGTGTTGCAAGTATGAATGTGTTTGGTGGTGTTTTCATTGATTTCAACACAGTTCAGATTGATAGGAGATGGTACTTGTATAGCTGAGATACTGTAGAAGTGCTCAGATTACATGGATCTATATTTATGAAGTTGTAGTTGTGTGTTCACGAAGTGATTTTGAGAAAAAATGAGAAATAATGAAGGCAATGTTGATTTGTGTGTTATGAGTGTGCTCTGGTATTATGCTCTGTATTTATTCTATGTTTATCCTATTCCTATGTAGATTTTTAGTTATGTTCATAATCTCTAATGGATAATATATCCTGTGTTTTAGCTTCTAGTTTGATGTACAATGAAAGATATTTTCATTGGTATGTGATCTGGTTTGGAAAAACTATTTGCTTGTGGACTGGGAGATGTGTTTAGGCTCCGCAGTCTTTTGGTTTTTGGCTTCAAATCTTGTAGATATGGGAAACAATTATTTTTGGTGGCTTTTGTGTTCTAACAAACATTCTTATGATTTGGAGCTCTAAAAGACCTGCTCCAAAGCTCTTGTGTGTTGCTAGCTGGTCTGGTTAGACCATTGAAGAATTTTCTATGAATGAAGTTTGTTGTGGTTTCTACAAATATACCTGAAGTATTCCCAAAGATGGTAAAATATCTGGTGAAGCATGTTGAGTGATCCATGTGTGATCATCTTGCTAGAGATGCACGTACTTAAAATATCATTGGTGTTTTCATTATATTTGGCTGACCTAGTGTCTACACATTACATTAAGCTTTTGCATCAAATTGAGGAAACCCATGATTGTGTTGGTTATGTTTCTTGCAACCTTCAACCCTAAGGAGAAACATAAATGGCTAAACTACGGGATTCAATATTTAGGACAAGGAATTTGCACTATCAATAGGTTAAAGACAAGAAAATCTAACAAACAAGGCTATGAAAGTCTTCTCCACTTTAAGCTCCACTGGAATTAGGAGGGTTTTCCTAATTTTAGGCCTAAATGTATGATAAACTTGTCAAGCAAAAAAATACAGACCTATGTAAGTGGATGGTTCTCAGATATATGAGTAATGGGTATTGTAGATTCTACCAGGTTCAAGCATAATCTCATTTGCATTGAACATTGCTGAGAACAAATAGCTTAGATATCTTCACTTAAACACATAGAGGGCTACTAGGTAAATTTATCTCAAATTCAATCTCTACACTCTTTCAAATATCATGAAGATATATATAAAAAAGATAACCTAAACAATAAAACAAAAGGACCAAATTAACAAAGTTTTAATATGATTTGATTGTTTATGAAAAATGATCTGTGTAATATCACAGATCAATGCCTAATCCTAAGGGATGGAGTCAAATCTAAGATCATGAATGCAAGTTTAAACAACAACTTATTTCAAATTAGTGGCCCTTTAACAACTAATGTCTTACATTAATTGGAACCTCTCATATTACTACATAATCATACTTGAAAATCTATTTCATTTCCTCAAACCCACAATAATTTGCATACATAATTTAATTGTTTGCTTGAAAAAAACCATAAACAAATTATACAACTCCAAGAAGATCGCAATGATAAATCAACATATCCTTGATATATTTAACCTATATGCAATTTGAGAATACAAAATAGAGACAAATTCTGCAATATTTTTCATCAATATGTTTAAACTAATTGACATTGATGTAGACATCTATACATTCATTCACTATAAAAAGAAATTGCACCCTAGCTAAACACTCTCTATCTCCTTCTCCTAAACCAAAATTTTAGAACCTCTACAAATGAGAAAAAAAAAAGATATAGAAGGAGGAACCATAAAACTACATCTTCAATTGACACCTGGAATCTTCAGCTCTTGCTGATTTGTAACTGCCTTTACTCATTGAAGAAGTTTCAATATGCTCCCAAATTAATGCATCTTGCATTTGTTGCCCCTCTAATAGAAAAATATTCCTCTCATGATGACCTCTATTATGGCCTTGTTGTTGAAAATATTGCAATTGAAAAATATCTTCGTGAAAGTCTTCATTCCATTTTAGTTTGCTCTTGTTTTGCTGAATTTTACATTTTACCTTGCAGTGAAAATATCTGCTCCTTTTGCAAAACTTTTATTCTGCTCTTTGTCTTTTCATAGCTAAAGAAAATAATTTTATCGTGAAGAATATTTTCCTTTTTTTATTTGGCTGCATTTTATAATTTTCTTTACCCAGTAAAGAAAAAATATTTTGATGGTGAAAGCTCTTTACTTTTTAATTTATTTTTCCCAGCATTTTAAAATTTTACTTTATTTCCCAGCCAAAAAGTTTTAAACTCTTATTTCACCCAATCATGGAAATATTTCATTAAAAAATTTACCCCTTGAATACTCACTTTTCACATCATTTAAATGGTCAAAAAATCACTATACTGGGCAAAATATTACCTACCTATGCTTTATATTATTTTTTAAAATTCATATTTAAAACATGGGCAATAGTCAAAAGTCTAAATTTTTTATTTTCGGCCCACCTTGGCCACTCCCCACATCCCTGCTGCTTACTTTTCATGATACCATGGAGACCCATGGGCTGGCAGGCAAACATTCTCCTCCCCGCTTCCATGTTCCTCCGTGTTGGTGTTGACATTGTCTCTCATGGGCTAGCGGGAAAAGGTGAAGATGTGTCCACATAGCCTCCATTTCTTCATCTTCCTACCATTGATTTGGCTTCTTTGCTTTGCATTTTCAACTCTTTTGATTATTGTAGTAAGATTATAAATAATTGCAGGTCATTTTTATGATGCAAAGGCGTTTTAATGGCTGCAGGCACCTGAAAAATGACAAGAACAGTAACGAAAATGTTCCCCACATGTGGATAAGTCTAGGCATCATTTGGATGGCGAAAATCACCATTTACCGCACATATACAGCTTCAAAAATCTGCCTCAGAGTGAAAAACATGATTACAGTTTTCAATTTCATTTTTGGAGGCTCAAATCAGAAAATTTAATTAATTTTAATGCTCCATAACTTTCCTCAAGTATTCAACTAACGATGGAAGACATATTCAACCCTCAAACAATCTTCTGGAAGCCTAAAAAATGCCATAAAATGGCCTCCCCACCAGCCCGTGCCTCTCTAAACACCTCTCCAAAATTCTTGAGGGCAAGCAGGCAAAGGCAATTGTGTTGGAAAGTTATTATTCCTGAGCCTCCTGCTCATCTATTAGACCCCCAGTTGTCTTCACCTACCCGTCACGAGACATTTTTGTTTTGGGGATCTTCCCTACAACTCCTGACAGCTCCAAAATTAAATGAGGTAGCTGATTTTGAATTTTGCATTTATGCTAGTAGGTAATTTTGAATTTTAGAGGGAATGTTTTGTTTGAGACAAAAGGAATGAAGGCAGCAAGTTCTGCCAGTCAAATGTTGAAGAAGTTTCTAGTAGCAGCAATCTATTAAGAAGAACATTATGTGTGAGCTCCTAGTAGCTCTTGAACAACAACAACTATATTTGTTTGTAAGTGAGCAGTGATTGCTCCAGGATGAGCTCTACATAGCTCTTGATAGTGAGCTCCTAGGATCTCCTGATGTTTGATAGTCTAGTTGAGCAACGCTCCTAGCATTTTGTAATTCATAGTCTTAGTTTATTTTCTAAGTTTTATGCTTTTTGTATTGTCATTTCTAGTTATTGAATGAAAATAAGAATGTTGGATGTCTCCTTGTGCTTCTGATTTTGTGTTTATGTATTTCCAACAAACTGGGAAACATAACAACATTTATGTGTTTGCATTTTGTGCATTTTAGATTTTATGACATGGTATCAGATCTATAGGCCCCATTTCTTTGTGAGTTAGGGCATTTATTTTTTTTGGATTTTGAGGTTTTTTTGTAGGATACATGGCTGAAGATGAAGGGAAGAGTTGGTAGCAACCACCATCCTTTAATGGACAAAACTATGGTGTATGTGCAAAGAAGATGAAGACCATTATGGTTGGAAATGATTTGTGGGATTTTTTGATAAATGGGTTTGTGGATGTTATTGAACCAACTGCATTCCCAACTCTCACAAATAACCAGAAGACCCAGTTGAAGGAGCAGAGAAAGAAAGATGCTAAGGATTTGAGTTTGATAGAAACAACCTTGACAGAGGCCATTTTTTCAAGGATAGCAGCAGCTGAGTATGCAAATGAAGCTTGGGAAATCATCCAAACCGGTTATAAAGAGACTGAAAAGGTCGGATAAGTGAAGCTCCTGATACTTTGAAGAAATTTTGAGACCATTAAATTGAAGGAAAATGAGTCTATTTTAGAATTTTACACAAGGTTCTTAGATTTATTAAACTAGCTGAGAACGAATGGAGGAGCATAATATTGTTGAAAGAATCCTCAGATGTCTACCCATGTGGTATGATGCACCCATCATTTCCATTGAAGAGGAAAAGGACCTCTCTACTTTGACAGTGGATGAGTTGATGGGTTCTCTCCAAACCCATGAGCAACACCTAAATAGGTCTACTAATTATTCCCAAGAGAAATATTTTAAAGATTAGTCAAATGCAAGAGGCAGTGGGAGAGGTAGAAATGGCTCCCAATGTGGTAGAGGTAGATCCAGACAAGGAAATGTTGGAGGAGAAAGCTCAAGACAAGCAAGCAGCCAAGAAGCAATGAGTAGTTCTCAGAATATCTCCTGAAGAGGCATGAAGAACAATAGTTTGAATCAAAGAAATGACAAGAGCAATGTTGAGCTCTACTATTGTCATAAACTCAGTAATTATGCAAGTGAGTGCTCGAAAAAATAAAATAATCAACTAAGAAAAAATGCAAATGTGGCTGATTTGAATGTGGCTAAAGGAAATCAATTCGTAGCCTTCATCATGTACAAAATTGGTGAAGAAGGCAGCCCCAAAGTTTATTATTTGGACAGCAGTTGCAGCAACCATGTGAGTGGTAATGAAATTTTGTTTTATTTCATAAAAAAAAATATTAAATTTGAGATAAGAATGGGGAATAATGGAGTAGTTCCAGTCAAGGGAAATGGATCTATTATGATCTGCAACAAGCAAGGTGAAGAAAAGTAGGTCCAAAATGTATTTTTTGCACCTAGGTTAAAGTATAACCTCATGAGTATTGGATAAATGATCCAAAATGGATACAAAGTGCTGATGGAGAAGGGTCAATGTGTCATTTATGACAAGAGTGAGAGGAAATTTTTTTTTGCAGTAGTTCAAATGATAAAGAACAAGATATTTTTCATTGAAGATTGAGAAGTGCTTCTCATCCCAGTCTATTGCTGCACCTATCATTAATGGAAAATGTGCAGTAGTACATTCAATAGCCCTCAAGAGAACCACTCAAGACCCCTCCAACCAATGGCATCTCAGGTATGGGCAGTTAGGCTTTGCTGGTTTAAGTCCTTTGTCCAAGAACAATATGGTTGATGGTTTTCCAAGAATAGTAGAGCCTAATGTTAGGTGTGAGACTTGCATTTTGGGGAAGCAACATAGGAAACCTTTTCAATCAAATAACTCTACAAGGGAAAGAGCACCATTGGATCTAGTGCATATGGATTTGGTAGGCCCTATGCAAATCACATCTATTGGTAAAATCCAGGTGTTTATGACCTTCATTGATGATTTCAGCCGTAAGACGTGGGTTTATTTCTTGTAGAATAAGTCTGAATGTTTAAGGCCCAGGTTGAAAAGGAGAGTGGACATTTCATCAAGGTCATAAGGTCAAATTGAAGAGTAGAGTATACCTCCAATCATTTTTTTCATTTTTATAGGAAAAATGGCATCAAGAATGAGCTAACAACCAGTTATGCTCCACAACAAAATGGAGTGGTTGAGAGAAATAATAGGACCATCATGGAGATGGCAAGGAGAATGATGAAAGAAAAGGGACTCTCAATTGAATATTGGGGAGAGGTTGTAGCAACAACTGCTTATGTGATTAATATAAGTCCAACAAAGGTGGTCCGTGACAAAATACCACAAGAGGCATGGATAAAACACAAGTGGACAGGTGAGCGCTTAAGAGCATTCAGATGTGTGGCATATTCACTTGTGCCAAAAGAAAAGAGGATGAATTTGGATGACAAGGGTGAAAAGTGCATTTTCACGGGCTACATTGAAGAGTTTGAAGCCTATAGGTTGTATAACCTGGTCACCAAGAAAATCATCATTAGCATAGATGCAAAGCTCTTAGATCATGAGTCATGGGATGGTTTGACAGCTCTTGAGAGCTCTTGATAGCTCTCGAAGGTTCCTGATGATGAAGATAATGAACAAAAAGATCAGCAAGATCCTAGAGTAGTAGAAACAATCATCTCCTGAGAGCTCCTGAGATCTCCTGAAACAAACAAGTAGTTAAATAGATTATCATAGAAATCAGTCGCAAAGAGATCCCAAAATCTCCGAAGAGCTCTTGGAGTTGGAAGACAATCACATTTAGCTAGAGACTTGGCTGCAGAGAGCTCTTGAACCTGCTTCTTCAACAAAGTAGCAAGAATAGTGAAATTTGAAAACCCACTCTCGTCTCCCTAATTCCAAAGAAGAACAAGATTCTAAGAGAGATTTACCAAGATGAAAGGTATGATGAAGATTTCTATGAGAACATGAATTTTGCATTATTTTCTCATAGTGATCCAATTTATTTTGAGGATGTTGTGAAAGAGGAGAAATGGTTTGAGGCTATGGATGAGGAGATAGATGTAATAGAGAGGAACAACACATGGGAGTTAACTGATTTTACTCCCAACAAGAAAGTTATTGGGGTGAAATGGGTTTACACGACCAAGTGCAATGTCGAAGGAAGGACTGAGAGGTACAAGACATAGTTAGTTCTCAAGGGGTACAAACAACAGTTTGGGAGAGATTATGATGAGAGATATGCCCCTGTATCAAGGATGGAGACCGTGTGGGTAGTCATAGCTATTGCAGCCCAACATAGATGGAAGGTGTTTAAAATGGACGTAACGTTTTCCTTCCTTAATGGTGTGTTAAAATAGGAAGTTTATGTGGAGCAGTCTTTTGGATATGAAGCTCCAGGTCAAAAACACAAGGTGTATAAGCTCCTGAAAGCTCTTTATGGGCTGAAGCAAGCTCCATGAGCATGGTACAACAAGATGGACTCATATTTGATGAGCAATGGCTTTAGAAAAAGCGATGGTGAGCCCACTCTTTACATCAAGGTAGTAAATGGTAATATTTTGATTATTGTCTTGTATGTTGATGATTTAGTTTTTACTGGGGATGATGACTTCCTCATTTCTAATTTTAAAGATGCCATGAAAAGAGAGTTTGAAATGACAAATTTTGGTCTCTGGATATTTTTTCTAGGAATATAAGAAAAAAAATGCATGATGGTATATTTATCTCTCAAGAAAAATATGTGAATGAGATCTTGAAGAGATTTAGGATACTTGAAAGCAAGCCTGCACCAACACCAACAACCATAGATTTGAAGTTGAGCAAGGAAGATTGCAACAAAAATATGGATCCAACCATGTATAAAATTTTGGTTGGAAGCTTGATGTACTTGACTACAACTAGGCCGGATATAATGCATGTAGTGAGTCTTATTTCCAGATTTATGCAGACTCCAAGAGACATCCATTGAAAAGAAGGTAAGAGGCTCCTGAGATACATAACTAGCACCAAAGGTTATGGTGTTTTGTACATAGCAGCGAAAGAGTTTGTGCTGGTTGGATACCAAGACAATGATTGGGAAAGAATTTTGGATGATAGGAATAGCACATCGATCTATGTGTTTCATTTGGGTTTGGGAGCTATCTCATGGGATTCCAAGAAGCAACCTATTGTTTCCCTATCAATATTTGAGGTTGAGTATATAGTAGCAAATGTAGCAGCATTTCAGGATATTTGGCTGAGAAGAATCTTGGCAGATTTGAGAGAAGAACAAGAGGACGAAACAATAATATTTTGTGACAATGTTCCATCAATAGACTTGATGAAAATTCATGCGTTTCATGGAAGAAATAACATTGAAATCAAGTATCATTTCATTTGTGAATTGGTTGAAAATGGTGAAATTAAAATGAAATTTTGCAACTCTGAGCAGCATCTAGTAGACATATTCACCAAGAATTTGGGCAAAGACAATTTCAAGCGCCTAAGGAGTAGGTTGGGGGTTATTAATTTGGATTAGGATTGATCTTGTTTTGTCAGATCAAGACCAAGGGGGCTTTTGGAAATTTATTGATCTCGAGCCTCCTACTCATCCATTAGACCCCCAGTTGTCTTCACCTACCTGTCAAGAGTCATTTTTGTTTTGGGGATCTTCCATTCAGCTCGTGACAACTCTAGAATTAAATTTGGTAGCTGATTTTGAATTTTCCATTTATGCTGGTAAGTAATTTAGAATTTTAGAGGGAATGTTTTCTTTGAGACAAAAAGGAATGAAGGTAGCAAGTTCTGTCAGTCAGAAGTTGAAGAAGTTTCCAACAATAGTAGTCTATGAAGAAGAACTTTATGTGGGAGCTCCTAGTTTCTCCTGAATAGAAACAACTATATTTTTTTGGAAGTGAGTAGTGTTTTCTCTAGGTCGAGCTCTGCATAGCTCTTGACAGTAAGCTCCTAGGATCTCCTGAAGTTTGACAATTTTGTTGAGGAGTGCTCCTAGCATTTTGTAATCCGTAGTCTTAGTTTATCTTTTGATTTTTATGCTCTCTATATTGTCATTTCTAGTTATTGAATGAAAAGAATAATGTTTCATGTCTCCTTGTGCTTTTACATTTGAGTTTATGTATTCCTAGCTGATTGGGAAACAAAACAACAGTTCTATGTTTGCATTTTGTGCATTTTAGATTTTATGAACTAGTTGAGTTGCTGCTCATTTGGACCAGGTAGGACTCGAACCTAGGGCCTTCCATATTCTGTTGGAGTGCTCTACCAATTGAGCTACTAGCCCCTTGTGGCCAGCCCATCATCGGTTTGGGTGTGGCTTATTTCCAACACCCCCCCTTAAGCCACTCTACGGGTGCTTGGGGCAAAGGCAATTGGTGAAAAAATTCAACCTGACTTTCACCCTACAACCTTTATAAATGCATTCCAAGTCCTCCCCCAACATTTAAAACATTGAAAATACCTTAAATTTTGCAAAATTTGGAAATTGCAAAGAGGAAAAACCAATTTTCTTGCTCACAAAATGATGAAAATTTTTTGCTCGCAAACAGGACCACTTGGAGCCATTACTTTTTGCATAGAGACATAATCAATTGTTTATAGAAGACCCATTTTCTCAAATTTTTCCCATCCCTTAAAATTCAAGTACCTCCTTTGTAAAATGGCCTATCAGATGCATTTTCCGTGACTAAAATTGATTAAAATAATGTATCTAGAGATGTTTATAGCCAAATCAAGAAATGGGTTGTTTTTAGATTTGCAAAATTTGAAACTTTCTGGAACACTATTTTTGGCCCGATCGTAGTCAAAAAACAATTTAATAATCCATCAAAACTCAACCTGGGAGCATGAAATTGAGTAGGTGTGTTACCATTTGACCCAAAAATTCATTGCAACAAACACCTCAATAAAATTCATCCTAAGGTGCAAGATATTAATCAACAAAGTAGCTCAGTCAAGGAGATTTTGCAAGTGCACTTATGAGTGTGCAAAGGAAAAAATTTCAACATGCGCAGTTTAAATTTGAAGGTGCCAATAGATTGGTCCATGATTTTTTTTGGGTCCTAAATTAAATATTTAATTGGCCCTTGCTCATTCTTATACACCACATAAATGTTGAGTAGGCGACCTAATTTGAATTTGTATTTTGAAGAATGTTTAGCTGACCTTGGAGAATATTTCTAGGGTTGAAGAGGTATAAAAGAAAATCAAGTTGGTGTGAATTGATCATCCATTCATTCATGAATCAATCAAGTAAGTGAAGCATGGGAATAAATGCAAAAATTAGAGTGTGCAAGAGTGAATTGAGGTAGTAGTACGTTAATGTGTTAGATTCCTGAAAGCAGTGAGTTGGTGGTGTCTACAATATTTTGATAAAGCTGTGAATGTGTGGAACCCTTGTGGTGGGTCATTATTTCTTTTTTCTTTTTCTGTAGGTAGTGAGCCTTTGTATATGGGCAGTGAGCCCTCTGGGCAGTGAGCTAGTTGACAGTGAGCCTTTGTATTTGGTATTTCATTATTACTATATTGTGAGATAATCCTCACCGTGGTTTTTCCCTCATTGGATTTTCCACGTAAATTTGTTGTCTCTGGTGTTTTCTTTCTATTATTTGTATTTCATGTTTACACTTAATAAAAAAATGGATTAAAGTGGAATCGATTAAGGTTAAAAGTTGAGTGATTTGATACAACTAATTCACTCCCCCCTCTTAGTTTCCTTGTGCATTTCAATAATTGGTATCAGAGATTTGGTTCCTCGGTGAAAAGCTTAACAGATTAAGGTAGATCACATGGCACACAAGTTGCAAATCCCTATTTTTGATGGAGTTGATTACAGTGATTGGAAAGAATGGATGAGAGGTTATCTGGTTTCTCTTGGTTTCAAGACCTATAAAGCTATGGAGACAAAGTATGTGGCACCATCCACTGGTCCTTCCTTTGCTAATGAGATTGTGGCTTATGAGGAGAATGAAAAGCCAAGGTATGTTGTCTTCAGTGCTCTATCTAAAACTGAAAGGATAAAAGATATTTCTCTAGGCACTACTCATGAAGTATTGGAAAAATTGAAAGACATTCATGAAGGAAATGATAGAGTAAAGTTTTCAAAGAAACTAATTGCTAAGCGAAAATTTGAGAACTTGAGAATGGAAGAAGGTGAAGATATTGCAAGCTCCTATCAGAGAGTTGAACTTATAGCAACTAAAATCAAGAATCAAGGTGGTATCATATTAGATGAAGATATAATTGAGAAGATCTTGATGACCCTACCAAATAATTATAGTGAAAAAGTCTATGTTTTTGAAGAATCATATGATCCAAAGATATTTACTAAGGAGCACCTATTTGGTGTCTTGATTACATTTGAGATGAGAAAATTTGCAAGAGATAAGGATAAGACTGAAACAACCTTTAAAGCAATGAAGATAAGAGATGACTCAGATGATGATGATTTAGAAGAGTTGGAAGCAAAATTCATAAGGCTATTGAAGAAAGGTACTATTAAATGCAAAGGTAAGTTTCCCTTTAAGTGTTTTAGTTGTGGAAATATTGGTCATTATGCATCAAGATGTCCTAATAGAGCTACACACAAGAAGAACAATGATAATAACAATAATCACAAAGACAATAAGGATAGGAAGTTCAAGAAATTGTATTATGTCAAAGAATATGTATGAATTTTTGATGATGAATTTGACTTTGAGGAGGATAAAGACAAATTTTTATTTCTAGCCCTAGAAAATAAAGTTGTATCCGCTAACCATGGAATATGTGCAAAGGAATCTGGTCCTGCGAGCAAGAAGGATGAGACAAAAGGTACTCCGGTGACTTCTTTTCATGCTAGACAAGATGAAGATTATTGGGTAATTGACAGTGGGTGTGTTGGAATATGGCTTCTAGTTTTGTCATTGATGGAAACCTAGGTCATTAATCTGGTCCACACTTCATTATTTGTCCATAAAAGGATACAAAGAGAAGAATAAAGTATCCAACTAAGGTTGAGTCTGTCAATCCATTTACATTACCAGTTTATTAATTTAGGTTGTGGATCTCAGGGAAGGTCGTTGGGTATCTAGAATATCTTATTATTGAGTTTTGTGCCATTGCATCAATTGGTATCAGAGCCTAGACCCTTGATATAAGTTTAACAAATTGAGGTGGATCTTGAAATGTAATGGACTCTAGAAGTCTTCAGCAACAAATTTTTGTGGCACTTGATGATCTTGATCAGTCCAAAGAAGAAGTCTGAGAATTGAAAGAAAATATTAAGGATGTTGAGAAATTCATTCAGACATTGAAGGATCAGATTATTAAGTCCAGCGAGAAGAGAAAGGATCTCTGAGATTAGATTAAGAAAAAAGAGAGAAAAAGCATGGATGATGTTCAACTGAATCAAACCTTGAAGAAAATAAATGGAGAATGTGAAAAGCTTGCCAGTGACAATGCTACCCTAAAGAATGAGATGGAATATATGGTGATGAAGCTGACTAAGGAGATTGAAGAGAGAAAGAAGAATGAGGAGAATCTTACTCAGTCC
Source organism: Sequoiadendron giganteum (assembly GCA_007115665.2). Lineage (NCBI taxonomy): Eukaryota > Viridiplantae > Streptophyta > Pinopsida > Cupressales > Cupressaceae > Sequoiadendron > Sequoiadendron giganteum. Next base: position 732,618,086 of record CM021101.1, read on the forward strand.
TTAAAATAAATATCTGATGAATGCAACAAAATTAATGGAGGATTCATTTAGCTAGAAATTGAACTGCAACAATCTAGAATCAATGAAGATGATCTTGAATGATAGATTGTTATTCTCAGGGATGAACTTGCTACTGCAAATGAATACAAGGAGAAGTTGAAGATTAGCTTAGTTAAGCTTGATGAGCTGCCTCAAGGTTATAAGAATGGAAATAAAAAGGGAGGTCTTGGATATGAGAAAGGAGAAAGTTCTAGATCTAAACAAAGGAATTTCAGGAAACGAAATTAGATGAACAAAGCAAAAAGGCATCCAGTAAGACAACCTAATGCTCAAAAGCTTAATGGATATTGTTTTTCTTGCAGTAAATTTGGTCATATAGCTGCTCAATGTAGAAGTAAAATGAAATCAAGTGATCCATCATTCTCCAATCAGTGTTTCAATTGCAATAAGTTTTGTCATAAGTCAGTTGAATGCAGAAATATGTCAAACAACTTTGTTAGTAGAAGGAATGTTAAATGTTATACCTGTGGAATATTTGGGCATATTAATAACCAGTGAAAATCAATAAGAAATCAATGGAATGACTCCTCTAGACAAGGAAATGTTGTGTGTTACAATTGCAACAAATATGGTCACATTTCAAGATTCTATAGAAACAAAATATAGATAGAAGAGGTCTAACATACAAAGGCATAAATATGCAGGAAGATGATAAAGTAAAAGGGAAAGTGACTATGGATGAAATAAGAGTTCAAATGAAGAAGACATGGGTGAAGAAGAGTCCCTCTGTTGCAGGAAATGAGCTAGCACTAGAACCTACTTTTGGTAATTCCTCCGGGAATTGATTTCAGGCCATTGGCCTAGGGGGAGTTTTTCAAGAAAAACATTTTCACCCCTGTCCATAGTTGGTGCCGGAATGCGAAATTTTTTCAAAAGTTGTATTAATGACTTATAGATGATTGGAAAAAAATAATAGAGAAATTCAAGCAATTGTAGGTCTGCAAAATAATTTTTCTCTCACTGACTAAGAGAACAGGGTATTCAGAACACCTAGGTAAATTTTTTCTTATTACAACAAAAGGTTAGGTGTGCCAGTTATAAAAAGAAAGTTGGAACTCTCATTTACCACTTTATATAGAATAAAAGAAGAAGGAGAGCACTCTACAAAAAAATTTCAAAAGTGTGAAGATAATTCAGTGGTGAAACCCTAATCCATCAAGTACTTCAATTGTACTGATAAATTTCAATTTAATTTGGTGTACGGCTAAAGAACTTCGTTTAGAAACAAGACATGAGTATGAAAGGTAAAATGGAACAAATCAAAGGAATGATAAATGTATTTGTATAGAAGTGAGAATATTAGAGTTGTAAGAAACATGTTGTCGCTCGATGAATTGAAATGGTTGAAAGAAGAAAAACACAAAAGCTTGGATATTTGGAATGAATTCCTTTATTTCGAGAACATAGAATTCATTTAGTTTATTCTAGACAGAATGAATGATGACATTCTAACTCTGGATAAACCCTACCATATTTCGAAAGAATTGATTAGAATTGTAACTGGGTTATGCAAAGTTGGGGATGCACCAAGAAAGAAGTCAACCTGAAATAAAGAAGTCAAAACCCTAATTCGAGTATTTGAAGATCAAAGGGCATTAATAATCTCAACAATTAGAGATTCAGTGACAAGGTACATTGCACATGGATTATCTTACAAAATCTTTTCAGAAACAAAGAAGGTGCAACTTTGGTAGGTGCTATTTACATTTCACACAAGATGACAATGGAAGATCGGGATTTTGACCTTCGCGGATTACTAAAAGATCAATTGATGTATAATGTAAAATTGACAAAGATGATAGATTACCCTTTCAGGTTTGGTACTTTGGTTATATGTCTTGGGATGTATTTTATGAATTGATTACTACTGAACAACAATGTAATATGGGAAGAGAGTTCACCAGTTTACAAGAAAATTTACATACACTCTAACAATTTGGAAAACTATGATCAAGTATATGAAATTTTCTTTAAAGGTTTGCTAGGAAATTTAGGCTCAATTGGTACTCCCCTTCAGGTAAGGGCACTTGAAGTTGGTTCTTCCTCTAGTGAGATGGAGAGAAAGAAGAAAAGAGTAGAAGAAATTGTTTTTTGTACTCCTCCAGCATGCAAGACTCCAAGAGTTAAAGGGAAAGGAAAAGAACAAGTGATTGTAGATATACCTAATCAGGAATCTGATAAGGAAATTGAGGACACCCAAAGAAAGTAACTGGAAATAGTGAAACCAAAACAAGAAAAGACAATGATAGAAGAAAGTGAAGAAGGAGGTGATTTAATCAAAGAAGAGCTATTGTAGCTTATTCATGAGGAATATGGAATGAAAAAAATTGCAAACATATGGTATATCAAACCTTCATATGAGTAGGACATGATTTTGAACATACTAAGTGCTCATCTTGTGCACAACCATATTAAATTAAAGAGTTTATGGAATACACTTCCAAAAGAGATGATTGAATGCATCAAGGAAATCATGGACTTTGAGTCTCAAAACAAGGAAGAAGAAGAAGTAATTTTACACCTAAAAAAGCAGTATAGATTATCACTCACCAAGCTAAAAAGGCACATGAATCAACTAAGGCAATACATAAACACAAAAATTAACATCTACAACTATTGTCTTCATTAGCCTCATGCAATCGATAAGTACAAAGAAAAGTTGAAACAAATTGAAACAGAGCTAAACAGTATTGGACAAGAATTTAACATGATTCACGATCAAGATGGTGAAATTAATAAAAGGATTCAAGAATTAAAGGCAGACATACAAATGTTCAAAACACCAGAAACAAGATTGTTGACACATTTTGGAAAGTGGAGAACATAACATAATGTAGACTGGAGCAGATGATTGAGATACTGAAGAAAGGAGACATATTAGAAGGAGAAATCACCATTCTAGAATCCCTCATCAAGATTATCATCTAGACATCTGAAAACAACAACAAGATAATAATCATCAGGATTGCAGTAGAAGCATGGAAGACGTTTCTTTCGGAGATGAAGGAGAAATACAAAATAATCTTCTAACACAAGTAGTGGCTATATTTCTACAAAAAATTTAAAAAAGTTTTTGAATAAGTAAGTTTTTGGTTAAAGGGATTAATGTATGATTATTTTTTTTTGGTTTCTCATTGATGTCAAAGGGGGAGAGAGAGTAGTGAAAAATACCTTATCAAATTCAGGGGGAGTTATGTCCGCTATGACTTTTTGAATTCTTGAAGGATTGTAGTATGTCAGTTCAATGACAAAGTGTTTCCATCAATTCCAAAGGGGGTGATTGTTGGCATATGGCTTCTAGTGTTGTCATTGATGGAAACCTAAGTAATTGATCCAATCCACACTTTAGTATTTGTCCATATTGGGAGATAGATTGAAGAACATGGTATCCGATTGAAGTTGAGTCTATCAGTCCATTTGCATTACCAGTTTATCATTTTGGGTTGCGGATCTCAGGGAAGTTCACTGGGTATCTGGAATATATTATTCTTGAGTTTTGTGTCATCGCATGAATTGGTGTACAAGTTAGGAGATCCGTTTGACTGATGTTTTGTTTAACAGTGCTAGAAGGCCAACTAAGTTAATGTGGCATGTTGCGGATATTCGAGTTGAAATTGTTTGAAGTATTTTTAGGTTTGAGGATTTTTTTTTGGGTCCTCACTATGATGTGGCCGACTTTGGATGGTTCACATTGAAAATCACTTTTGGATTGAGTCGATAGTTGGATTTTTTTTTATGTTTTATTGAAGCTGACATATGAGTGATTGAATATTTTGTTGTAGATATATATAAGCGATCATTTATATCATTTTAGGATGTGAATTAAGTGTGTGAAGAATGTTGCAAAACTCAAAAGGATAGCAAAGTGATTATAAACAGATTCACTTGTGAATGAAATAATTTGTGATGTGAATGAAAGAAGAGAGAGCGAAAGAACATGATCAGACAATTAGGTCAAAGAATGTGACTGATGAGATTAACCAAAATTGTAATCAGACATTAGCAGATTTTATTCTCTCAGTTCAAATATTTTAGATGTAATCCAAATCTTTTGTAATAAAGTGAATCTTCTTTTTGTATCTGAGCAATGAGCTCTAGGAAGTGCACCTGAATACATGTTCATTCCCCATTTGTAAAAAACTTATATTAGAGTGCTCAAATTGTGGATTGACCTCCACCACAGTTTTTCCCCTAACAGGGTTTTAGTTCAATGTTGTAAGTGGTTTAAAGATCAAATTAAAAAAGTTAATTTTTGTAGAACACTGATTCACGCCCCCTCTCAGTGTTCCCTAATTCCAACACAGTGTTAAAATTATATGACTGGTGATAAGAGTAAGTTCACTAAACTTGAGAAATATGATGGAGGAATAGTTATGTCTGGAGATGACTCTGGTGCTAAGATTGTTGGTAAAGGAACAAATAGTTTTGATGGTAAACATAGTACTGATGATGTATATTATGTAAAGGGTTTAAGACATAATCTCTTAAGTGTTAGAAAAATGTGTTGCAAAGGTTTTATTCCTATGTTTCAGGATAACAACTGGGGATGTGCAGGATCATCATGGAAAAAATTGGCCCTTAAGTCGCGATGAAAATTCAAAAAATCAGAGTTAGGAAACTTGACATAAAAATATGAATAAGTTATCTATATTATTTACAAAATATGTAAGAATAGAATCTATAAAAAATTTAATTTTAAATCTAAACTACTAGGTCTATTTAAAAAAAGAAAAAATCTATTTACTGAAAATTTGAAATTTTAATGGAGTAGTACTTAAATTTCAGGGAAAAACTAACAAGTAGGTGTCTGTATGGCTACCCTAACCACAATAAAATGATAATATTTTTGTAAAATATTTTACATATAATTAGAGGACTCATGTCCCAAAGTGATGCATATTTTTTTGTAATTTTTTTCATGTAAAAAAATTAATTATGAATTTTTTATTACAAATTTTAAAAAATATAAAATCTCATATGTCTAACCACCTTAACTTGGTCAAAACTTCATGAAATTCAATTTTAATTTTTTCAATCCTATAGTATGTGAAGCAAAGAATGTGACGCATGTTTTGGATTCAAAAAATGTGATACCATTTGAAATATGTACATGTTTTTCAATCAGCCTATCAATGAGGACTTTAGTCATAATTCAAAAAGAAAATGAATAATAATTATTTATTAAATCCAAAGTCAAGCATTATTTATATTGGTGGAAAGCTGAGAATCTCCTTTAAAAACCCTTTTCATTTCATCAATTTTGTGTAAAAAAAATTCGTCAGCCACATGGGCCATTATATCACTTACATATCACCACTTTTTGGCCCATTAGGGTCCTGCACATACCCACCTATGAGATCACAAAAGGATCCAGACCTGTGGTAGCATCTAGAAGAAGAACTCATGGAAATATCTATCAACTTAAGGTCGGTGATGGTTAGTGTTTTGTTTCTCAAATTAATTAAAGTTGGCTCTGGAACCAAAGGATGGGACATGTGAATTTTGACAATCTAATCAGGATCAGTCCTAGGGAAGTTGTCAGATATCTTCGTGGAATCACAAAGCCTTTAAATTAAAATTGCAGAAGTTGTCAGTTGGGGAAACAAATAAGAAGCAGTTTTAAAGGAAGGGAACAATCATCTACCAGAATGTTGGAATTAATTCATACAGACCTCTTTGGCCCTACAAGAATAGGAATCCTTAATGGTGATAGGTACTTTATACTCTTAATTGATTATTACTCTAGGATGACATGGGTTAATTTTCTTAGAGAGAAAGCTCGAGATTTTGATAGATTCAAGGTATTCAAGGAAAGAGTAGAAAATGAGGAAAACCTGAAAAATCAAATGTTTAAGGTCTGATAAAGGTGGAGAATTTTCTTCTGGTGAGTTTAATGCATTCTATGAAGAACATGGCTTAAAGAGAAATTATTTTTCTCCTAGAACCCCTCAAAAAAATGGATTGTGGAAAGGAAGAACCAGACTATTCAGGAAGCTGCCTAAACTATGATGAAAGAAGAAAATTTTATAGATGTGTATTGAAGAGAAGCAATCCACACTGTTGTTTATATTTTTAACATAGTTTAGATTAGAGGCAACAACACTAAGACCTCTTATGAGTTATGGTTTGGTAAGACTCCTACCGTTAAATAACTTAAAATATTTTGAAGTAGATGTTACATTAAAATAAATGATAAAAATCTTCAGAAGTTTGATGCTAGATGTGATGAAGGAATTTTCCTTGGATATTCAAGCAACAACAAGGCATATAGATGCTTTAATAAAAGACTGAGGAGAATAATTGAAAGTGCTAATGTAAAGGTTGATGAAGCTATGTATAGACATTGAAATAAATTAAGCTTAACCTGATGATCCTATTTATGGGAAAGTACAAGAAAAGAAAAGGTAGAGAAAGAAAAAAGTGATGAAGAGTAGATTCTAGAACCTACACCTAAGACTCCTAAATATGTACAGAGAAATCATCCTGAGGAACTGATAATTGGAGACATTAGTGAAGGTGTGAAGACAAGAAGCAAAGTGGTTGAGGTAGACTTGTGTTTACTTTCTAAGATAGAACCTAAGATTGTGAGTGAAGCATGTAATGATGAAAGCTGGGTTAAAGCAATGAGAGAGGAACTGTAGTAGATAGAGAAGAATGAAACATGGGAACTAGTCCCTAGACCTACAAACAAGAATGAAATTGGGTCAAAGTGGATATTCAAAAATAAACTAAATGAAGATGGTGAAGTGGTAAGAAATAAAGAAAGAATTGTATGTAAAGGATATTCATAGGTTGAAGAAATAGATTTCAAAGAAACCTTTATTGTAATAGCAAGAATGGAGGTTATTCAGATGTTCTTGGAAAATTTTCAGCTCATAAAGACTTCAAAGTGTATCAAATGGATGTCAAGTCTGCATTTCTGAATGGAGAACTAGAAGAAGAAGCGTATATGGAGAAATTGGAAGGTTTTCAACTATTAGACAAACTGAACATGGTTTACAAGTTAAAAAAGGAACTATATGGACTTAAATATGTTCCCAGAGCTTGGTATGCAAGGTTGGATCGATACTTGGCAAATACAAGATTCAACAAAGGGTCTACAAATAGCAATCTTTACTTCAAAGTTGAGATTTTATTTTTTTTGATAGTTGTGATATACGTTGATGACATTATCTTTGATTGAAATGATGGAATGTGTAATAAATTTGAAGAAGAGACAAAAAAAGAATTTGAAATGTCTATGATTGGTGAGTTATATTTATTCCTTGGGCTTCAAGTAAATAAAACTGATAAAGGGATATTCATTTCACAATCTAAGTATGTTAAGAATTTGTTAAAGAAGTTTGGAATGGATTACTCCAAACCGGTTTGTACCCCTATGGTAACTAGATGCAAGCTAAGTAAGGAAGATGAATCTGCTAAAGTTGATCAAAGCATGTACAAATCTATGATGGGTGGACTGTTTTATCTTACTACTAGGGTATGTGCAAGATCATCATGGAAATAATAGGCCCTTAAGTGGCGATGAAAATTCAGAAAATCAGAGTTAGGAAACTTGATGTAAACTTTTGAAAATTTTATTTATATTATTTATAAAATATGTAACAATATAATCTATAGAAAATTGAATGTAGTTTCTAAACTACTAGGTTTATTTAAAAAAATGAAAAATCTATTTGGTGAAAATTTGAAATTTCAATAGAGTAGGACTTAAATTTTAGGGAAAAATTAAGAAGTAGTTGTCTATCTAACCACCCTAACCACAATAAAATGGTAATATTTTTGTATATAAATATAGATATAAGTAGACGACTCATGTCCCGATGTGAGGCATATTTTTTTGTAATTTTTTTCCAAATAAATAATTAATTATGATTTTTTTATTACAAATTTTAAAAAATAAAAAAACTTGTATGTGTAACCACCTTAACTTGGTCAAAAATTCATGAAATTCAATTTTATTTTTTTCAATCCTATAGTATGCAAAGCAAAGAATTTGACACATGTTTCAGATTCAAAAAATGTGATACCGTTTGAAATCTATAGATGTTTTTCAATCAGCCTATCAATCATGACTTTAGTCATAATTCAAATAGAAAATGAATAATAATTATTTATTAAATCCAAAGTAAAGAATAACTTATATTGGTGGAAAGCTATGAATATCCTTTAAAAACCCTTTTCATTTCATCAATTTTGAGTAAAAAAAAGTCGTCATCCACGTGGGCCATTATATCACTTACATATCACCACTTTTTGGCCCATCAGGGTCCTGCACATACCCACCTATGAGATCAAAAAAGGATCTAGAACTGTGGTAGTAGCTGGAAAAAGAACTCATGGACATATCTATCAGCTTAAGGGTGGTGATGGTTAGTGTTTTGTTTCTTAGATTAATGAAATTTGGCTCTGGAACCGAAGGATGGGACATGTGAATTTTGACAATCTGATCAGGATCAGTTCTAGGGAAGTTGTCAAATATCTGCCTAGAATCACAAAGCCTTTAAATTAAAATTGTAGAAGTTGTCAATTGGGGAAACAAATAAGAAGTAGTTTTAAAGGAAAGGAACAATCATCTAGTACAATGTTGGAATTAATTCATATAGACCTCTATGGCTCTATAAGAATAGGAATCCTGAACGGTGATTGGTACTTTATGCTCTTAATTGATTATTACTCTAGGATGACATGGGTTAATTTTATTAGAGAGAAAGCTTGGGATTTTGATAGATTCAAGGTATTCAAGGCAAGAATAGAAAATGAGGAAAACATGAAAATCATATTTTTAACATCTGATAAAGGTGGAGAATTTTCTTCTGGTGATTTTAATGCATTCTATGAAGAACATAGCATAAAGAGAAAATATTTTCCTCCTAGAACCCCTTAGAAAAATGGATTGTGGAAAGGAAGAACCAAACTATTCAAGAGGCTACCAAAACTATGATGAAAGAAGAAAATTTTCTAGATGTGTATTGAAGAGAAGCAATCCACACTATTGTTAACATTTTTAACATAGTTTAGATAAGAGGAAACAACTCTAAGACCCCTTATGAGTTATGGAATGGTAAGAATCCTACTGTTTAATACTTTAAAGTATTTGGAAGTAGATGTTACATTAAAATAGATGATGAAAATCTTGGAAAGTTTGATGCTAGATGTGATGAAGAAATTTTTCTTGGATATTTAAGCAACAACAAGGCATATAGATGCTCTAATAAAAGACCGAGGAGAATAGTTGAAAGTTCTAATGTAAAGGTTGATGAAGCCATGTATAGACTAGTTGAAATAAATTAAGCTAAACCTGATGATCCTATTTATGGGAAAGTACAAGAAGATGAAGAGGAAGAGAAATAACAAAGTGATGAAGAGTAGATTCTGGAATCTACACCTAAGACTCCTAATTATGTACAGAGAAATCATCTAGAGGAACAGATAATTGGAGACAAGAGTGAAGGTGTGAAGTCAAGAAGAAAAGTGGTTGAGATAGAGTTGTGTTTACTTTATAAGATAGAACCTAAGATTGTGAGTGAAGCATGTAATGATGAAAGCTGGGTTAAAGCAATGAAAGAGGAATTGTAGTAGATAGAGAAGAATGAAACATGGGAGCTAGTCACTAGACCTACAAATAAGAACGAAATTGGGTGAAAGTGGGTATTCAAAAATAAGCTGAATGAAGATGGTGAAGTGGCAAGAAATAAAAGAAAGACTTGTAAGTAAAAAATATTCACAGGTTGAAGGAATAGATTTCAAAGAAAAAATTTCACTAAAAGAAAGAATGGAGGCTATTTAGATTTTCTTGGCAAATTTTCAGCTCATAAATACTTCAAAGTGTATCAAACAGATGTCAAGTCTGCATTTCAGAATGAAGAACTAGAAGAAGAAGCATATATGGAGCAATTGGAAGGTTTTCAACTATTGGACAAACTAAACATGGTTTACAAGTTAAAGAAGGCATTGTATGGACTTAAACATGATTCCAGAGCTTTGTATGCAATGTTGGATAGATACTTGGCAAAGATAGGATTCAAAAAAGGGTCTGTAGATAGCAACCTTTACTTCAAAGTTGATATTTTTTTTTTTGATAGTTGTGGTATACGTTGATGACTTTATCTTTGATTGAAATGATGGAATGTGTAATAAATTTGTAGAAGAGATGCAAAAAGAATTTGAAATGTCTATGATTGGTGAGTTAAATTTATTCCTTGGGCTTCAAGTAAATAAAACTAATAAAGGGATATTCATTTCATAACCTAAGTATGTTAAGAAACTGTTAAAGAGGTTTGGAATGGATGACTTCAAACTGGTCTGTACCCCTATGGTAATGAGAGGCAAGCTAAGTAAGGATGATGAATCTGCTAAATTTGATCAAAGCATGTACAAATCTATGCTTGGTGGATTGTTATATATTACTACTAGGGTATTTGTAGGATCATCATGGAAAAAATAGGCCCTTAAGTCACAATGAAAATTCAAAAAATCAGAGTTAGGAAATTTGACATAAAAATTTGAATAATTTATGTATATTATTTCCAAACTATGTACGAATAGAACCTATAGCAAATTGAATGTAGTTTCTAAACTACTGGGTTTATTTTAAAAAATAAAAAAATCTATTTGGTGAAAATTTGAAATTTCAATGGAGTAGTACTTAAATTTCAGGGAAAAAATAAGAAGTAGGTGTCTGTCTGACCACCCTAACCACAATAAAATGATAATATTTTTTTATAATATTTTAGATATAAGTAGAGGACTAATGTTCCAATATAATGCATATTTTTTTGTAGTTTTTTTTCCAAGTAAATAATTAATTATGAAATTTTTATTACAAATTTTGAAAAATAAAAAACATGTATGTCTAACCACCTTAACTCGGTCAAAACTTCATGAAACTCAATTTTAATTTTTTCAATCCTATAGTATGTGAAGCAAAGAATGTGACACATGTTTTGGGTTCAAAAATTGTGATACCGTTTGAAAGCTATAGATTTTTTTCAATCAGCCTATCAATCAAGACTTTAGTTGTAATTCAAATAGAAAATAAATAATAATTATTTATTAAATCCAAAGTAAAGCATAATTTATATTCGTGGAAATCTAAGAATCTCCTTTAAAAACCCTTTTCATTTCATCAATTTTTTGGGTAAAAAAACTCGTCAGCCACGTGGGCCATCATATCAGTTACATATCACCACTTTTTGGCCCATCAGGGTCCTACACGTGCCCACATATGAGATTAGAAAAGGATCCAGAACTGTGGTAGCAACTAGAAGAAGAACTCATGGAAATATCTATCAACTTAAAGGTGGTGATGATTAGTGTTTTGTTTCTCAAATTAATGAAAGTTGGCTATGGAACCGAAGGACGGGACATGTAATTTTTGACAATCTGATAAGGATCATTTCTAGGGAAGTTGTCAAATATCTTCCTGGAATCACAAAGCCTTTAAATTAAAATTGCAGAAGTTGTCAGTTGGGGAAACAAATAAGAAGTAGTTTTAAAGGAAGGGAACAATCATCTACCAGAATGTTGGAATTAATTCATATAGACCTCTCTGGCCCTACAAGAATAGGAATCCTTAATGGTGATAGGTACTTTATGCTCTTAATTGATTATTACTCTAGGATGACATGGGTTAATTTTTTTAGAGAGAAAGCTCGAGATTTTGATAGATTCAAGGTATTTAGGGAAAGAGTAGAAAATGAGGAAAACCTGAAAAATCAAATGTTTAAGGTCTGATAAAGGTGGAGTATTTTCTTCTGGTGAGTTTAATGCATTCTATGAAGAACATAGCATAAAGAGAAATTATTTTTCTCCTAGAACCCCTCAAAAAAATGGATTGTGGAAAGGAAGAACTAGACTATTCAAGAAGTTGCCAAAACTATGATGAAAGAAGAAAATTTTATAGATGTGTATTGAAGAGAAGCAATCCACACTGTTGTTTATATTTTTAACATAGTTTAGATTAGAGGCAACAACACTAAGACCTCTTATGAGTTATGGACTGGTAAGACTCCTACCATTAAATGCTTTAAAGTATTTTGAAGTAGATGTTACATTAAAATAAATGATAAAAATCTTGGAAAGTTTGATGCTAGATGTGATGAAGGAATTTTCCTTGGATATTCAAGCAACAACAAGGCATATAGATGCTTTAATAAAAGACTGAGGAGAATAATTGAAAGTGCTAATTAAAAGGTTGATGAAGCTATGTATAGAATAGTTGAAATAAATAAAGTTGAACTTGATGATCCTATTTATGGGAATGTACAAGAAGAAGAAGAGGAAGAGAAAGAAAAATTTGATGAAGAGGAGATTATGGAACCTGCACATAAGACTCCTACATATGTACAAAGAAATCAACTGGAGGAATTGATAATTGGAGACATGAGTGAAGGTGTGAACACAAGAAGCAAAGTGGTTGAGGTAGAATTGTGTTTACTTTCTAAGATAGAACCTAAGATTGTGAGTGAAGCATGTAATGATGAAAGTTGGGTTAAAGCAATGAAAGAGGAACTCCAGTAGATAGAGAAGAATGAAACATGGGAACTAGTTCCTAGAGCTTTAAACAAGAATGAAATTGGGTGAAAGTGGGTATTCAGAAATAAGTTGAATGAAGATGGTGAAGTGGTAAGAAATAAAGCAAGACTTGTATGTAAAGGATATTCACAAGTTGAAGGAATAGATTTCAAAGAAAATTTTGCACTAATAGCAAGAATGGAGGCTATTCAGATGTTCTTGGAAAATTTTTAGCTCATAAAGAAGTCAAAGTGTATCAAATGGATGTCAAGTCTGCATTTATGAATGGAGAACTCGAAGAAGAATCATATATTGAGCAATTGGAAGGTTTTCAACTATTAGACAAACTGAACATGGTTTACAAGTTAAAGAAGGCACTATATGGAGTTAAATAGGCTCCGAGAGCTTGGTATGCTAGGTTGGATAGATACTTGGCAAAGAAAGGATTCAACAAAGGCTCTATAGATAGCAACCTTTACTTCAAAGTTGAGAATTTTTTTTTTTATAGTTGTGGGTTATGTTGATGACATTATCTTTGATCGAAATGATGGAATGTGTAATAAATTTGCAGAAGAGATGCAAAAAGAATTCAAAATTTCTATGATTGTTGAGTTAAATTTATTCCTTGGGCTTCAAGTAAATAAAATTGATAAAGGGATATTCATTTCACAATCTAAGTATGTTAAGAAACTGTTAAAGAAGTTTGGAATGGATGACTCCAAACCGATCTGTACCCCTATGGTAACGAGAGGCAAGCTAAGTAAGGATGACGAATCTACTAAATTTGATCAAAGCATGTACAAATCTATGATTGGTGGACTGTTGTATCTTACTGCTAGGGTATGTGCAGGATCATCATGGAAAAAATAGGCCCTTAAGTGGCGATGAAAATTCAGAAAATCGGAGTTAGGCAACTTGATGTAAAAATTTGAATAATTTATCTATATTATTTCCAAAATATGTATGAATAGAACCTATAGCAAATTGAATGTAGTTTCTAAACTACTAGGTTTATTTTAAAAAAGAAAAAAATCTATTTGGTGAAAATTTTAAATTTCAATGGAGTAGTACTTAAATTTCAAGGAAAAAATAAGAAGTAGGTGTCTGTTTGACAATAAAATGATAATATTTTAGATATAAGTAGAGGACTAATGTTCCAATGTAATGCATATTTTTTTGTAGTTTTTTTCCAAGTAAATAATTAGTTATGAATTTTTTATTACAAATTTTTAAAAATAAAAAACTTGTATGTCTAACCACCTTAACTCGGTCAAAACTTCATGAAAGTCAGTTTTAATTTTTTCAATCCTATACTATACGAAGAATAGAATGTGACACATATTTTGGATTCAAAAAATGTGATACTATTTGAAATCTATAGATGCTTTTCAATCAGCCTATTAGTTAGGACATTAGTTGTAATTCAAATAGAAAACTAATAATTATTATTATTAATTTCAAAGTAAAGCATAATTTATATTGGTGGAAAGCTAAAAATATCTTTTAAAATCCCTTTTCATTTCATCAATTTTGGGTAAAAAATAATTTGTCAGCCACATGGTCCATCATATCACTTACATATCACCACTTTTTGGCCCATCATGATCCTGCACATACCTGCTACTAGATCGGATATCATGCATGCAGTATGTTTAGTTGCAATATTTCAAGTAGAACCTAATGAAGCAAATGTTACAACTGTGAGAAGGATATTCAAATATCTTAATGGAACTTCAAATTATGGGCTATGGTATCCGAAGGATAATGATTTCACATTGAATTCCTACACTAATGTAGATTAGGCTGGTTGTGTAGATTACCCAAAGAGTACAAGTGGCGGTGCTTTATTCCTCAAAGGAAGATTAGTTTCATGGTTGAGTAAGAAACAAGATTCAATTTCTTTATCCACTGTAGAAGCATAGTAGATTAGAGTAGCATCCTAATATACACAGGTACTTTGGATGAAGAAAACCTTGAAGGACATAAGCATGGTGAGTTATGAACCTATCTCTGTGTTTTGTGTCAACACAAGTTTATAAATATTTTGAAGAATCTAGTGATGCATTGTAGGACAAAGCACATATCTATCAAGTATCACTTCTTGAGGGGGAAGGTGTTGAAGAATGAAGTTAGACCTGAATATGTACCTACCAAGGAACATATTACTGACATATTCACTAAGGCCCTTCCAAGGGATACCTTTCAACATCTCAGGGGGAAGTAAGGGGTTAGTGCCCCTCCTTCTTTGAACTAAATACACATGGAGGTGCATCAGTTTAGGAGATTCATAAAATCTTTTGATCTGGATTGATGATTGAGGTCTACTCCTTAGGGGGAGTGTTGTGCAGTTTTTCCACACGCGCCCCACTGAAAGTGGGGACCCTCTTTCTTCGCTTTTTGGTGTTTTGGCCCTTCTTTTTTGGGGGTTTTCACTTGCTTGGGTTCATGCTTTAATATCCATTTTTCCAATTGAAGTGGCACACTTATGAAATTTATTGAAAATCTTCAAGTTCTGATTGTGTTCCGGAGTTTTTCACTATTTTCGTTGAAATCCGCCTGAGCTGGATTCTTCCGAGTTTTCTTCGATGTTCGAAACTGACTGCCTTTTGGCCCAGATCCAAGAAAATCCGCATGGTCCGGATTTCCCAAAAATTCGTTACTTTGTCAAATCCCTGGGTTTTTTCATTGTCATGGTTGTCTTGTCGAACATATTAATGGAGTTTGTACGAAGGTTTTGGGGCTTTGATATATTGTATGTTGTGAAGTAATTGATCATTTGATTTTGTGCATTTGCTATCATTTGAGCTTTTGTCTTGGAGCTCTTGGTGTTTTGCTGAATTTTGGATTTTCGAGGCCATTTGGACTATGCGTTTGCGTTTCTTGTGCAAGAATTGTATCCTACTCGCATTAAATGGTTATTTGTTGGCTTCACTCATTTCGGCCCTTACACTTCCATGGTATGTAGATGTGCCCCTTTTCTCTGTTGATTTCAATTGCTTTTCTTCGTTTGCTGGGGAGTCCTTCATGGTTTCCTATTTTTTTGGGTGCACATCATCATTGAGCGCTTTGGGGTTTTCCATTAATGTAACAGTCTGTTTGGTTAATTGAAAGTTTATGCTTGGTCTAGTATAGCTTCTTTTTTGGGCATTTTCTTGCGGCAGTTTTAAAATCTCCATTCTGGTGTGTGAGAAAGTCATGCTTAGTTCCCTGCATTTTCGTGGCAGACATTTTAGGGGTCTTGACCTAGGGTGGGGCTAATCCTCTTCAAAGTACTCTGAAGAGTGTTCTAAATCTGTGTTTTATTCATTAGAGGTCCAGGTTAAGTTGATTTCGGAGTTCTGACTTAAATCCGGAGTGATTTGAATTTTTTTGGTGAAAGTAGTGAGAATGTGGAAAGGTTTGGGTTTTCGAGGTCCTTGCGAAATTTTGTTTCCCCCGGATTTCCACAACTTATCTGTTTCTTTCTTTCTTTTTTTTACCACTTTTTCCTGAATTTCATTGGTCTCACAAAAATCCTCTCCATTTGGATTTTCCCGATGTCTCCAGTCAAGTCATTTTATTGACTTCATGCTTTAATAATGTTATATTTGGATTTCACCAAAATCCATTCCATCCGGATTTTCCCGAATTGTCCGTGTCTCTTCATTTTCCCCGGGTTAGTTATAACTATTGTTGTTTTCGCCAAAATCCGTCTCTGGCGGATTCTTTTGGGTTTTTCTAGGAAATGTTGAATTTGATGGTTATAAATGATTAGTTTATGGACAATGTATTTGATTGATTAAATGAGGTTATGTTAAGTGTTTCTAATGATTTTCCTTTTTTAATTGGTGGATTTAAATGATATTATGGGATTTTTCATGTTTGGTTCACTGGAATCTGCTTGGTCTGGATTTTCCTGAAAATCCTCTCCAGTGTGGAATCTGCAAGGGGGGCTAAATCCCAAACCTTGAGATAATAATTTCCTGCACTTGTTATTTTTTTTGATCTGATTGTGGTCATATTCATGTTTTTGTAGGTAGGATCAGGATAGGATGTCATTGGCCGAGGCAAGGGGAAGGTGTCAGATCCAAGTGCAGAGGGTTTTTTCATCACAGATGCAGAGAAGGTAAAGTTGGACATAAAGAGAAGAATTCTTGAGAGTAAGTTGACCTCAATTTGGTCAAGAATCACATATACAAACATAGGCATGTGGGACTATGATGAATTCAAGGCTAAGATGTCAACATCGAGCCCTCCTCTATTGGCTAAGAGAATTGTGGATTAGGGATTGGCTCATGTTGTTGGTTTCCCTTCTTTAGTGCAATTCTATGAACTAGTGCTTGAGTGTGCTAGAAACTATGATAGAGGGACACATAGAATAATTGGTCCCTAGGGAAGGATTCTAGTTGGTTTTTTTCCCATGGCCATTGCCTCAACCTTTGACATGCCTGACAGGTTTCATTCAGTAGGTTTTGACATGGATGGTGCTAGGAAATATTATGAAGAGAACATTGTTAAGTCTCAATAGTTGATCAACTCTTGGCTGGAGAACCCTAAATCCCATTTCTCCAAGTTTCCTAAGCAACTATTCAGGCTCAAATTCAAGAGAGAGTAATACAACGTTATCACTCTTCTTAGCAGGTTGGTAGGGCTAAAGAGTGCAGAGGTGTTCGAGAGCTGGATATTCAATGTAATTGTTAGAATGGAGCAGGGAATTGACTATCATTGGGCAGGTGTTATCAGTGTTGTGATTCATGAACAATTGTGCAATGTCTTGCAGACCAAGACTTTCACTAACCTCTTAATTAGTGTATTCATTGGCCAAACTTTACCCATACAAGGGGTTGAGCACTAGGGGTACCTTTGGGCAGGATGCTATATATGAAGTGTATCAACAGTTGCACTTAACTGGTGGAAGCTACTAGAGGTCAAATTATGCCTTCACAATGTACATCAACAGATTGCTCCAAGGTGTCGAGCATATGAGAATCTCAGACAAGGAAAAAGAGTTGATAAGGAGATATGGAGCATGGTTTATCCAGTTCCCAACCTTCTCATATATCAGAATTGATGGTTTTCAGAGGGCTCCCTATAGACTCCCTAGATATCCCACTGATCATATTTTATTGTTGGAAGTCACTAGACAAATCTGTGACTTTGACAATGTTGTGAAGGGAGAAAAGTACTAGACTGGTTTTGGAAATGATTTCCCCCTAAAGATCACAATGGGTGAGGTGTGTCCTTCTATTCAATTTGCTTATGCTGCCAAGGAAGAGATGAGTACTTTTGGGCTCTCTTTCCATTCCAAAAGGGCAAGGTTTGACATCACTGGAAAAGCCCAAAAGAAGGCCAGTAGGGAGTATAGCCATAAGGCTGACATTGAAGATTACTAGGTCAACCTTGCCGATGAGTTTGGGGTAAGAAAGAAGAAATTTTCTAGGTTGCTAGTGGATTCGGTGAGACTGTATAATTTAAAGGCCATCCCTGACCAGATTGAGGAAGATGGAAATGTGATCCAGGGCCATGTCTATGAGGTAGTAAAGGATAGGCTAGCTGGAGATTGACTGGCTAGAGGAAGAAAAGACACAAGTTTACATGAGGAGATCAAGGACTCCTTCCCCAAGGGATACAATAGTAAAGGAGAATTTTTTTGTGAGTATTCTTGTGGTGGACCAAGTAATTCCCTCTATTCCTCAAGATACTAATAACACACAAGAGGAGCCAAAGAAGCATGAAAGTCCTAAGGATTTGGTTGAGGAAGAGTTTTAGGAGGGAGACCTCTTTAATGCAGAGGTAGAGATTGATAAGGTAATATAGTCTCCCTTGGTATCATATACAGATTCACCTATGAGGGAAAAAATTAATAAGTCTCCTCAAAAGGAGGAAGAAATACTAGCTAGGGCCCCTTCAAAATTGCATGAGGTTGTGGAAGAGTAGGTAAAAGAGAAGGAGATCCCAACTGTGGACACTCCTAAAAGTCCAAGTGCTGAAAAGGATGCAACTACTTACCACCAAGAGCAAGGGCAAGATAAGCAAGATACAGTGCCTATTTGTTCCACTATTCTGGATTGGCTTGAGAGAGATTTGAAGAGAAAAATGGTAATAGTGGAGGATGCTCCTCATGATTGGGAAGCTCTTATGGCCAATGTGGAAAGAGAAAAAAACTAAGAAGAAAGCTAGGGTGGTGTCTAGGATTGAGAGAGATGGGTCAATTAACAGAGTGGCTCACATTGCTACCCCTACTTCGAATAAAGATAGAGACAACATGACTGCCTAGGATTATCATGTGCAAACTATGGACATGGGGTATGCTACTGTGGAGCAAGACATTGAAGAATATGAGGGCTCCAATGCACTGATTGTGGGGAGATTAAAGAAGGAAGTGCAAACTAGGCATGAGCTAGAGAAGTAGAATGAAAAACTAAAGAAATACTTGCAAGAATTGATGAAACCTTTGCAAGCTATTGGCTCCTCCTCTTTTGTTGCAGGATTCCTACCCCAGGAAACAATCTCTAATTTAGAAAAGATGAAAGGCACAACATATGCTATAGTTACCTGGTTGCAGGGTGTCCAGACCAAAGGAGATGAGGCTATTAAGAGCATTCTATCAATTGGAGGTGATGCAATGAGATCAGTGGATTGGTTGAAGGCTGCATTGGCACAAGATAAGGAGGATACTGATCTGCTACTACAGAGAACCAGCACAATTATAGGATTCACTAAAGATAAGCTTGAAAAGTGTGGGATTCTTCCTTTTCTGAGGATTTCTGAGTGTTGGGAATGGTTTGAAATCCTACAAATGAGGTAGAAGGACTTGAACAGGTGAGGAAGACTGAGGGCACTTTGATTGGTATCCATGACAAGTGTGTCTCATTCTTTAAGGTCATGACATGAAGGAACAAGTTTTCTCCGAAACATCTTAACTTGGAGCAACTTAGGAAATGGTGGAGAGATGTGTATTCTCCAGTTAGTGAAGGGCCAGTTAATGGACATCAGTTGGATGATGCTACAACCTATATTGTAGTTATGGACAAGTATTTGGCTAATAAGGCTGATTGGGATGGTGTAGCTAGGCAAGCGAGAGATGATATCAAGTCTCTTGAGAGAAACATTAGGTTTTTTCTTGTGCGACCTGTTGCTGAGCTGGATAGGGTCATGTTGGCTATACATGGTGAAGAAGATCAAGCAAAGGACAAGGATGGGGAGTAGTTACATAGGGCTACATTGAGATTTTTGCTTCCCATTATTCACATGTATTGGGCCGACCTATTGGTATCTTAGCAGTTTTGGATGAAATTGGTGCCAATGGCACATTTCATGTTATATTCAAAACATCTTTAAGGCCGACCTCTTGTAGTTCATGTTTTTATTGTAAATTCTTAATTTGGGCCGGCCTATCTAAGGATTCTCTATAAAATGGGCATGTTGCCTCATTTGAAAAGAGATTATAAAATAGATATAGAAGGATAGGTAGGAGAGAAATAGTTAAGTGATATTAGAGCGAATTAGGATTTATTCTCAAGTAAGTGTTGTAATAGAAAATTGGAGTTGTTTCTATTTTGGATGATTTAATATAAGAGAGATATTGTGCTTGGTATCTATCTTCTGGAATTTCATCTAGCATGGTTCTTGTTATTCTATCTTTCAAATTTCTTAATAGTTTATGGTTAAATTTGTTGGTAATTCTTAGGGTTTCATGTTTTGGATTTTTGCAATGATCTCTAGTCCATACTTTTTACAGTTAGCTAATTGTTTGTTGCTTTGCAAAGTTAGCCAAGGCTTATAATTATGCTTAGTTCAGTTATGAGGGTTTGTTAATCTCAATTGCAATAGAATTGGTTGAATGAATGTTTATAATTTGAAAATATTTGAATACCTTAGAAGAATGCACTATTTATGTGAAATTGCAGATTCATCCGGGTCAAGCAAAAAATAGTTTATGAGAGATCGGTCAATTTTGAAAATTTTATCCTTTGGCATTTTCAATCTTAGGGTTAGAAGTAGTTTTAAGATTATCTTTGAAACCTTTATCTTATGTTGTTTCTTTATTATCAGGATCCCAATCAATTTTCAAGGTATCAATTTATTTTTCATATCTAATAGATTCGAAGTCTAGTGTTTGCTCGTAGTAAGGTCCCATTGTGATTACCAACATTTTCACATTTATCACTGAGTTGTTTTGCTGCATTGTCAAGACCAAACATTAGAGACCTTGGGGTTATCTCTTTTCCCATAAATATTTGCCTTTGAAGAGAGATAGGATATCATATTTTGTCTGAGTTGTTGCTATGCAGAAAAAACCATCAACCGATTAGCACTAGAAGGAGGGCCCTTTGAACAAGCAAACTGAAGTGTTTCTTAAACGCCATCTCTCCTTAGAGACCTAGAAGAAGAACTAGATCTACTCCAGGAGGAGAATAATTTCAAGAGTTACAAGCCCCTACTAGGTCAAGAAGGACTAAAGGAGGGGAAGAATCATCATCAGCTCATCCACTTCCATCATCTCCATCAGCCTCATCTTTATCTGACTCTTAGGGGATTCCCATTGCACAACCACAACCATTCATAAATCAGCCATTACCATCCCCACCTCCACCAATGGCTTTTCTTGCCAATAATACGTCCCCATTAATCTTCAATAATTACAATGCTATGCCCAAGAATCCTGAGCACTTCTGCTCTAAGTTTCATACTCATGACCCCAACAGAATGGCAGAAGAGCATATTAGGATTTTCTAGACTTGTTTGAGGGATAGAGGGATTAACCATGAAGATGTTGCATGTAGGCTTTTCCCTTACTCTCTAGGAGAGGAGGCCTTTTATTGGTATAATCACTTACCCACTACTTCCATCCATAATTGGACTGAATTGGAAGCTACATTTCTGCAGAGGTTTTAGATTCTCATTAGTGCTAATGAGCTATATTTACAGGTTACTGGAGTGAAAAGAGAGATTAATGAGCCCACAGGATCATTCAATGATAGGTTCCATCGAACATATACTAGACTCTAGAAACCCTATGCTGGAAATGAAAATACTTCTTTGGAGATATACCTTGAAGCCTTGGATAGCCTTACAACCACCTTCCTGAAACAAAGGACTAATCTTCCAAATAATTTGCTCACTACATATGCAGAAGTAGTAAAGGTTAGTATGGACTTGAGGCAACACTTATCAGGACCTTTACCATCCCTAGGACCTTCTTCTCATCTTGGAAAAATTCAAGCCCTTAACCAGGCTCTGACCAGTCATGCTCCAATAATAAATCCCATTCCTTCATTGCCTTTGGTTCCTCATCCAAGTCCACCTTTGAATCAAGCTCAACCTATGACTTCTTATCCTTAGCAAAAAGCTAATCAACCCCTTTATCAGCAACAAGCTAGTTCTCCTACATATTTGCAGAATTCAAAAGTTCTGAATTGGGCTATTGGTTCTGGAAGCATCCCTGGATTTCCTTCTGGTGGTAATCTAGTACCGCCTAACAGTTTGGATAAGGAGAGGTTGGATGAATTATCTAAACAATTGAAGAGGTTGAATACAAAGGTAACTTATTTGAGAAATCAGAATAGCCAGCTTCAGGCTACTTAAAAGAATATACAATCTAATTATGGTAGGGAAAATAGGAACTTTGAAAGAGGTCAATACTATGAAAGAAATCAAAACTATGATAGAGGACAAGGTTCTGGTCAGAATCTCAATAGAAGGCAAGGCTTTGGTCATAATTTTGATAGAAACCAATAAGGCGGACAAGGATTTGATAGAGGACAAAAACCTAGGTAGAACAGATCATAGAATACTAGACCTAATAATGGAGGGATTCCTACTCCCTTGGATCAACCTGCTACTCAAGAGAAACCTCTGAATGGTGTGTACTTGGTAGAAGCAGCTTTGTGTGGATGGTGTAGACTCCATAAGACAAGTCAACACTCTGAGTTAGACTGTGCTAAATTTTAGACTATAGCTTCTATATTTTAGTATGAAGTGGAGAATAATTCAATTGGATAGGAAATTGTACCTTCAAACCCTTATGATTTTCCAGTACTGGTACTTAATCATGTCCCATTCCCTAAAGATGAGGAGAATCAACTAGAAGAAGAATCCAGTGACCAGGAAGATGAGGTTGAGCAGGTATTGAATGAAGAGGAGATTTCCAAGTTGTTTAATGAGGAAAATGAGAATGATAATGGCCCTTTAGATGAGGAAGAAGTTAGTGTTGAAGAAGTTCAAATGTTCTAGCAACGACCTAAGAAATATGATTTAAGAAACAAGCCTAACAAGGGTCCATAGGCTGGAGGTCCTTTCACTACTTCCACCCCTCCTAATAATTTCAATACTCCACCAAACCCACAAGCTAGTAATAATCCACCTTATCCTCATGTGCCAACACAGTACCTGTCAAAGGGAAACAATCCAAAAGTATCGAAGGATAAGCTAGCCACTGGCTATAAGGAAGCTCAAGCTGACCTGAATGTGGAGCAATTGGGTGAATATGTGACTGAGGAATTCAAGAAAGTGAAGGTAAGTCTTTCTTCTTTTGAATTGTCAAGAGTTCCTGCTATTAGGAATGCAGTTCTAGGATCATTTAGTTCAAATATAACATCACAAGGGGCAGCTACCAATGAGGTTGCTACCAGGTCATCTAATTCTCGAACACCTAGAAGCCAGATCCCACCTATAGACAAGAGGGGAGATAGGGATAAAGGTCAAGTTGCACAAGCTGACACCCATCTGAACTTGTTTCAAGGCAAGATGGAAACTCCTCCTTTGCTAGTCTTAGTTCATATTTTTGGAAAGAATTTGCATAATTGTATTCTGGATTTAGGAGCCTCTAAAAATGTTATGCCTTTTGTTGTTTGTAAATCCTTAGGTATTACCTCGATAGCCTCCCAAAAGAAGGTCACTTAATTGGAAAAAATAGAGGTAAGTGTAGTAGGAGAATTGAACATGATCCCTACACAACTTGCGTCAGACCCCAGGGTACAACAAGTGATCAATATCCAAGTTGCTAATATCTCTCATACTTATGGTTTGATTTTAGGCAGGGATTTCACTAAAGCTTTGAATGGATATAGATCCATAGACCAGAACCATATGTGGTTACCATGGAAAGGAGTCCCAAATCATATCAGAATTGAAAGAGAACCCATAATTAAATATTTAATCACTGAATATCAGAATATCTGAAATGAGGTGTTGGTGTATGAGTTTAGCATGGGGAATTAAATGTTGGCTACATCAGTTACAGAAGATGATGAGGTTTTCATGTTGCAAGATGCTTCAAATAAGCATATTCTAGAGAGTAGTAGTCCTGAGACATTGATTGAACGAGAGAATTAAATAAGTGATGAAGAAGACAAGTAGCTTGGTTTGTTGGATAACTTTCAGGAGTTCATCCAGAAGTGTATGGAAGATCAAATACAACTGAAAGGAAGCAAGAAATTTGAAGAATTATTGCTTCCAAGCTGGTGCAAAGTCCATAATGGCCCTCATTT
The DNA here is from genome assembly GCA_007115665.2 of Sequoiadendron giganteum. NCBI lineage: Eukaryota > Viridiplantae > Streptophyta > Pinopsida > Cupressales > Cupressaceae > Sequoiadendron > Sequoiadendron giganteum. Next base: position 732,642,133 of record CM021101.1, read on the forward strand.
TGAACTGGAATGTGACTTGTGTTAGACTCTTGTTCGATAGATACAAAATTACATTAATCCAATCCCACCTATTGGACTGAATGTGCAGGAAGAATTAAACAGTGATAAAGGTAAAACCCCAATGCTTCCTTAAAAGCCCACCATTCTCAGCAGAGAACAAGGAAAATTAAAGCCAAACAAACCTAATGGTTGTTGGACATTAAGATTTGATGGATCTAAATCCAAACAGGGTGCTGGTGCAGGATTTGAATTATCAGTCCTAAAGGTGAAAACTATTTTGTTGCTCATAGACTCCAAGCCTAGTGCACTAATAATGTTGTTGAATATGAGGCTTTGATTCATAGATTATTAATGGTAGCAAGGAAGAAAGTTAAGATATTACAAGTATTCGAAGATTCAAAATTAGTGATCAAACAAGTAAGAAAACGGTATTCGTTCTATGACAGAAGAATGACCAAATACAGGCATAGAGTGTGGGATCTCATTGAAGGGTTTGATGCCTTTAATATCTAGCTGATCCCTCGTAACAAAAATCAGGTTGTTGATTCTCTAGCTCAAGCTGCTAGCACCTTGTAGCCTTTGTCACTTTGAATATTGAAGAAATTTATAGTTGATCTCAATTCAGTACCTTCAGTGCCTGACAACGTTACTAATTTCCAGCTATTTGAAGATGATAATCATATTCTGGACTTTATTACAAGTTGTGATGTGTTTGCTTCCCAAGTTATTGATGAGATAGAGCCTCAAGAAGTAGATATTGACTTTGGAGGAATCATTAATCTGAAGACCAATACCATTCCAAGGGCTATTGTGCAACTTGAACGAATTTTTGACGTATATAAGATAAGAGATCAAGAACAATAGACTAAAAGAGAGTCCATCAGGAGCCAGTGTGAAACATATGATATGGGAGAACCTGGTGACACAAAGAATTTTCTTATTGGCAAGGTATGCACTCTAGAAGAAAGAAGGGGGATCATTGACACCTTACATACATATTGTGATGTAATAGCTTGGAGTTATGAAGACTTGAAGACGTATGATACTTCAATCATTACACACCATCCCTCTGAGATCAAATGCCAAACCCTTCAGATAGAGACAGAGGCTAATTAATGCTTTGTTAGAGCCCATTATTCAAAAGGAGGTGCAAAAGTTGCTCTCAGCATGCATTATATTTCCAGTAAGACACTCTACGTGGGTGGCCAATTTGGTTCCGATAAGGAGAAAGAATGGAGAAATTAGATTATGTGTAGACTTTATGAATCTGAATAGAGCATCAAAAAAGGATAATTATCTAGTTCCTTCACTGGATGAGGTGCTTCAGATTGTTAATGGATCTCAAATGATGTCCTTTTTCGATAGGTATTCTAGATACGACCAAGTTATGGTGGAGTATGAGGATAGACATAAGACTACCTTTACTACTAAATGGCGAACCTTTGCTTACAGAAGGATGCCATTCGGGTTGATCAATGCTGGAGCTACATTCTAGAGAGCTATGGACATTGCTTTTAAGGATATAATTGGTAACTGCATCATCATTTATATGGATGATTTGACTATTTTTTCCAAGAAACGAGGTGATCATATAACAGATTTATGCAAGGTGTTCCAAAGATGCAGAGATTTCGATATTTCACTTAATCCAAGGAAATCCATTTTTGGAGTCACAGAAGGAAAGTTATTAGGACACATTATCTCAAAATTGGGTATTTCTATTGATCTTGAAAGAATTCAGGCTATCTTGAAGATTCAGCCTCCTACAAGTAAGAAAGAGATGAAGTCATTCTTTGGTAAGATTAACTTTGTTAGGAAATTCATCACCAGATTTACAGAGATAGTCAAGCCATTAAGTGCTATGTTGAAAGAAGTAGCAAAGATAGAATGGAGTGGGGAAGCCAAGGAGGCATTTGAAAAAATCAAGAAGGTTATTGTTGAAGCTCCTGTATTGGTGAGTCCGGATTACACTAATCCTTTTTATATTTATTCATTCGCTTTTGATCACTCTTGTGCTGCAATTTTAACTCAAAATTCTAATTAAGGGGATGAACACCCTATAGCCTTCATGAGTACTCCCTTAAAGGATGCAGAACTAAAATATCATAATGTAGAAAGCAGGCCAATGATTTGGTTTGAGTAGTGAATAAGTTCAGGCATTATATCTTGAGGAATAAAGTTTTTTCCATAGTGCCTGATCCTATAGTAAAGCTATTGTTGATGTAAAGCTATTGTTGATGTAGAATGAGTTAGGTGAACGAAGGGAAAAGTGGGTGACCATATTGCAAGAATATGATATGGAAATCTATCCCATGAAACTAGTAAGAGGACAAGGGCTCATAAAGACAATGGCTGAGATCGGTCCTGATCTCACAACTCAACATTATTACCTTCAATAGGTATCTCCAGGAGATTGGTATGATGAAATCATTTTCTATTTTCTAAATCACCAGTGTCCTGATCACCTCAATACAATTTAGAGGCGGGCCTTACAATTGAGGAGTGTAAGTTTTATGATGAAAGGAGCTATCTTGTACAAAATAAATCATGAGGGTGTTTACTTAAGATGTTTAGGGAAAGAGGAAGCTGCTAGAGTGATGATCAAATTTCATGAGGAATATGGCATAGGCCATGGTTCTACATCATCCACTGCACACCAGATCTTGAGAGTAGGCTACTATTGGCCTAATTTTTTCAAGGATGTACACCAACATGTGAGAACTTGTCACATATGTCAAACTACAACAAGTAAGGAAAAACATGCAGCTCTTCTACTTCAGCCTATCATAGAGGTAAAACTGTTTGCTCAGTGGGGTATGGACTTCATAGGTCCAATTAATCCTCCATCTTCTTCGGGCCACAGGTATATTCTTACCATAAATGATTATTTTACTAGGTGGATAGAGGCTCTTGCTTGTAAACAGTGTACTTCAGATGTGGTGATCAATTTTCTTGAATCGAGAATTTTTTATCATTTTGGTTGTCCACTATCCCTAGTTTGTGATAATGGTCCTGCATTTGCATCACCAAAGTTTTCTAATTGGTTGTATGATCATGGGATTGTTATTAAGTTTTCATCCAATTATTACCCTCAGGGTAATGGTTTAGCTGAGTCTTCCAATAAGAGCCTACTGAAAGTTATCCTTAAATTGTTAGAACAAAACCCAAAGGGTTGGCACACCCTACTTTGATTTGCTTTATGGGTTGACCGAACTAGACAGAAGGCATCCATAGGAACCTCTCTTTATCACCTAGTATATGGTTTGGAACCTGTGTTTCCTAACTAGTTGAAAATCCCTACCCTACAGTTTATTAATGAGTACTATAATGAACAAGATAAATGTGAAGCCCATTTGGCTGAATTGTTGCACTTGGAAAAGAAAAGAGATGAAGCCCTAGAGAACTTTGCTAAACATTAGGGTGTGGTAAAAAGATTGTTTGACAAGAGAGCTAAGGTGAAGGCCTTTAGAATTTCTAACTTAGTTCTTTACTAGGATAAAGCCCATGATCGTAAGGGAGAGCATGGTAAATTTGATAAACTTTGGCTTTGTCGTTACCAAATTTCAGAGATTCTGGGAGATAATGCTTTTCATTTGAAAACCCTCACTAGTGAAGATATCTCATTGCCTATTAATGGGCAGTATCTGAAACATTATTTTCAACTATGAACTGCTTGCAGTTCATCCTATACATAGCTAGTTTAGGTTTGCTTCGGCTTGTCCTGCTTTTTCATTTTTGCTTTTGCTCTGGGTTTCCTGGTTTTTTTGGGACTGTTGCACCTATGCAACGGGGCTATTTTGTTTGGGATTGTTCTGGAAGTTTCTTTTATAAACTCGAATCAATTTTTCTGAATCAGGTGGTGGATTTCTTTTATCTGATTTTCTTTGTACTTGGAATTAGAATCACTTGTTTTAGATGCACTTTGAATATATTTGGGTCCCATATTTTCATATTAAATTAAAGATTCTAGAGTTGCATTGGGTCTTGAGTGATTTGGTCTAGTGAAAAATCTTATATTCTACTTCAGTGCCACTGTGCTCCCCATCCCCGAGTGTGAGTTTCATTACATACAAAGGTGAAGCAGAAAAGTTCTATAAAATAGAAGAGATAAAAGAGAAATTTTTTTAATTTTGAATGAGCTTCACCTTATTAGGAGTATCCTAGCATCTCTATCGGGGCTATAGATGCTTGACTCGCAGTAGAGCTATGCTTGGGAGGGTCACAATGATAACCTCGTCAGGGCTATGAATGCTTGACTAGCAGTGAGGCTCTATCCAGGTTGCTTTTGAAGTTTGAACTTTTATGTAGCCTTGGTCAGATTTTCTCTTATTCCCATTTGCACTTATAGGATAGGAATCAACACATAAAGCACACACTTGGACCCTGGTATAAGAAAATGTCTTCTTACTTGTGGTTTTTGAAAATTTGTTCATAAGAGCCTTGATGAGTGGATTGAAACCATAGATTCTGGGTTCTTGATTCTAGTTTATCCTCGAAATGCTCTGGAGCATTTCACTAGCGGAGTCGCCATTCGTTGTGCAATTTTTGCACACGCGCACCACTGAAAGTGGGGATCCTATTTATTTTATTTTTGGTTTTTTGGCCCTTCTTTTCTGGGGATTTTCGCTTGCTTAGGTTCGTGCTTTAATATCCATTTTTCCAATTGAAGTGGCACACTTATAAAATTTATTGAAAATCTTGAAGTTTTGATTGTGTTCCGGAGTTTTTCATTGTTTTCATTGAAATCTAGCTGAGCTGGATTCTCCCGAGTTTTCTTCGATGTCTGGAACTGACTACCTTTTGGCCCGGATTCGGTAAAATCCGCATGGTCTGGATTTCCCCGAAATTCGTTACGTTGTTGAATCCTCGGGTTTTTTCGTGGTCATGGTTATCTTGTTGAATGCATTAATGGCATTTGTGCGAAGGTTTTGGGGCTTTGATATATTGGATGTTGTGAAGTAATTGACCATTTGAGTTTGTGCATTTGCTATCATTTGAGCTTGTGTCTTGGAGCTCTTGGTGTTTTGCTGGATTTTGGATTTTCGAGGCCATTTGGACTGTGCATTTGCATTTCTTGTGCATTGATTGTATCATGCTCGCATTAAATGGTTATTTGTTGGCTTCACCAATTTCAGCCTTTACACTTCCATGGTATGTAGATGTGCCCCTTTTCTCTATTGATTTTGATTGGTTTTCTTCGTTTGTTGGGGAGTCCTTCGTGGTTTCCTATTTTTTGGGTACATGTCATCATTGAGCATTTTGGGGTTTTCCATTAGTTTACCAGTCCATTTGGTTGATTGAATGTTTATGCTTGGTCTGGTATTGCTTCTTGTTTGGGCATTTTCTTGTGTTAGTTTTAAACTCTCCATTATGGTGTGTGAGCAAGTCATGCTTAGTTCCCTGCGTTTTTGTGGTAGACATTTTAGGGTTCTTGACCTAGGGTGGGGCTAATCCTCTTCAAATTACTCTGAAGAGTGTTCTAAATCCATGTTTCATTCATTAGAGGTCCAAGTTTAGTTGATTTTGGAGTTCTGACTTAAATCCAGAGTGATTTGAATCATTTTGGTGAAAGTAGTGAGAATGTGGAAAGGTTTGGGTTTTCGATGTCCTCACGGAATTCTGTTTCCCTCGGATTTCCATGACTTATCTCTTTCTTTCTTGCTTTTTTTTACCCCTTTTTTCTGAATTTCATTGGTCTTGCCAAAATCCTCTCCATTTGGATTTTCCCAATGTCCGCAGTCGAGTCGTTTTACCGACTTCATGCTTTAATAATGTTATATCTAGATTTCGCCAAAATCCATTCCATCTGCATTTTCCTGAATTGTCCTTGTCTCTTCACTTTCCCCGGGTTAGTTATAACTATTGTTGTTTTCACCAAAATCTATCTCAAGCGGATTCTTGTAGGTTTTTCTGGGAAATGTTGAATTTGATGCTTATAAATGATTGGTTTATGGACAATGCATTTGATTGATTAAATGAGCTTATGTTAAGTGTTTCTAATGATTTTCCTTTTTTAATTGGTGGATTTAAATGATATTATGGGATTTTGCATGCTTGGTTTGCTAGAACCTGCCTAGTCCGGATTTTCCTGAAAATCCTCTCCAGGGTGAAATCCATGAGGGGGGCTAAATCCCGAACCTTGAGATAATAATTTTCTGCACTTGTTATTTCTTGTCGATCTTATTGTGTTCATATTCATGTGTTTGCAAGCAGGATCATGACAAGATGTCATTGGTCGAGGCAAGGGGAGGGCGTCGGATCTAGGAGAAGAGAGTTTTGTCATCACAGATGCAGAAAAGGTAAAGTTGGACATAAAGAGCAAAATTCTTGAGAGTAAGTTGACCTCAATTTGGTCAGGAATCACAGATACAAATGTAGACATGTGGGAATATGATGAATTCAAGGCTGAGATGTCAACACCGAGCCCTTCTCTATTGGCTAAGAGAATTGTGGATTCGGGATCGGCTCATGTTGCTGGTTTCCCTTCCTTAGTGCAATTCTATGAACTAGTGCTTGAGTGTGATAGAAACTATGATAGAGGGACACAAAGAATAATCAGTCCCCAGGGAAGGATTCTAGTTGGTTTCTATCCTCTGGCCATTGCCTCAACCTTTGACATGCCTGACAGGTTTCATTTATTAGGTTTTGACATGGATGGTGCTAGGAAATATTATGAAGAGAACATTGTTAAGTCTCAATAGGTGATCAACTCTTGGCTGGAGAAGCCTAAATCCCATTTCTCCAAGTTTCCTAAGTAACTATTCAAGCTCAAATTCGAGAGAGAGTACTACAACATTATCACTCTTCTCAGTAGGTTGGTAGGGCTAAAGAGTGTAGGGGTGTTCGAGACCTGGATGTTTAATGTGATTGCTAGAATGGAGCATGGAATTGACTATCATTGGGCAGGTTTTATCTGTGATGTGATTCATGAATAGTTGTGCAACATCTTGCAGACCAAGACTTTCACTATGACCTCTTACCTAGTGTATTGATTGGCCAGACTTTACCCATACAAGGGGTTGAGCACTTGGGGTACCATTGGGCAAGATGCTATCTATTAAGTGTATCCATAATTGCACTTAACTGGTGGAAGCTACCAGAGGTCAAATGATGCCTTCACAATGTACATCACTAGATTGCTCCAAAGTGGAGAGCATATGAGAATCTCAAACAAGGCAAAAGAGTTGATAAGGAGATATGGAGCATGGTTTATCCAGTTCCCAACCTTCTTATATATCAGAATTGATGGTTTTTAGAGGGCTCCCTATAGACTCCCTATAGAATCCCTAGATATCCCACTAATCATATTTTATTGTTGGAAGTCACTAGACAAATCTGTGACTTTGACAATGTTGTGAAGGGAGAAAAGCACAAGACTAGTTTTGGAAATGATTTCCCCCTAAAGATCGGAATGGGTGAGGTGTGTCCTTCTATTCAGTTTGCTTATTCTACTAAGGAAGAGATGAGTACTTTTGGGCTCTCTTTCCATTCCAAAAGGGCAAGGTTTGACATCACTGGCGAAGCCCAAAAGAAGGCATGTAGGGAGTATAGCCATAAGGCTGATATTGAAGATTACTAGGTCAACCTTGGCATTTAGTTTGGGTTAAGAAAGAAGAGATTTTCTAGGTTGCCAATGGATTTGGTGGGACTTTATAATTTAAAGGCCATCCCTGACCAAATTGAGGAAGATGGAAATGTGATCTAGGGCCATGTCTATGAGGCAGTAAAGTATAGGCCAGCTAGAGATTGACTGGCTAGAGGAAGAAAAGACTGAGTTGGACCAAGTCATGGCCCAAGTGATCAAATATACCAAGATGTGGTTGAAGCACAAAATGCTCGAGCTCGAGAGTGAAGGTGTTCCATGCACCTATGGTCTAATGGCAGACTTACAGTCTCACTCTACTTATGAGGGGTCACTTGAACTAGATTTGCAGGGTAAAGAAAACGTGGATTCACCTTTCAGAATCTAGGTAAGGGAGGTTCAAGCAGAGAAGGCCACAGAGGTTAGTAAACCGAGGAAACTTGTTGCTAAGAAGAGGAAGCATGCCTCAAAGAAAGAAGCTAAAAATAATAAGGAAGAAGAGGAGGAGGTTGAGAGTGCTCCACCATTGATCAATAGAATAAGGATCAGAAAACTGTCATAGAGAGTGGAAGAAGCTCTTAGGGTTGACAAAGAAATTGAGCCACTAGTAGTAGACGTAGAAAGTTTAGTGGAAAAGACACAAGTTTACATGAGGAGATCAAGGACTCCTTCCCCAAGGGATACAATAGTAAAGGAGAATGTTTTTGTGAGTATTATATTGGTTGAGAAAGTAATTCCCTCTATTCCTCATGATATCGGTAACACACAGGAGGAGCTAAAGAAGGATGAAATTCCTAAGGATTTGGGCAAGGAAGAGTTTCAGGACGGAGACCTCTTTAATGCAGACGTAGAGATTGATAAGGTAATACAGCCTCCCTTGGTATCACATAGAGATTCACCTATGAGGGAACAAATGAATAACTCTCCTAAAAAGGAGGAAGGAAGATATACCAGCTAGGGCCCCTTCACCAGTGCATGAGGTTGTGGAAGAGCAGTTGAAAGAGAAGGAGATCTCAACTATGGACACTCCTAAATGTCCAAGTGCTGAAAAGGATGCAACTGCTGACCAGTAAGAGCAAGGGCAAGATAAGGAAGACACAGTGCCTACTGGGTCCACTATTCTGGATTGGCTTGAGAGAGATTTGAAGATAAAAATGGTAATAGTGGAGGATGCTCCTCCTAATTAGGAAGCCCTTATGGCTAATGTGGAAAGAGAAAAAAACTAAGAAGAAAGCTAGGGTGGTGTCTAGGATTGAGAGAGATGGGTCAGGTAACAGAGTGGCTCACATTGCTACCCCTACTCTAAATAAAGATAGAGACAATGTGACTGCTTAGGATTATCATGTGCAGACTATTGACTTGGGGCATGCTATCATAGAGCAAGACATTGAAAAATATGAGGGCTCCAGTGCAGTGATTGTAGGGAGATTGAAGAAGGTAGTGCAAACTAGGCATGAGCTGGAGAAGGAGAATGAAAAACTAAAGAAATAATTCTAAGAATTGATGAAACCTTTGCAAGCTATTGGCTCCTTCACTTTTTCTGCAGGATTCCTACCCCAGGAAACGATCTCTGAGCTAGAAAAGATGAAAGGCACTACATATGCTATAGTTACCTAGTTGCAGGGCATCCAAACCAAAGGAGATGATGCTATTAAGATCATTTTTTCAACTGGAGGTGATGCAATGAGATCAGTGGATTGGTTGAAGGTTGCATTGGCACAAGATAAGGAGGATATTGATGTCCTACTATGGACCCCTAAACCTGCAATAGCACAAAGACGATAAACACTATTACTGTTAGATCTAAATGCATGCAAACAATGAGGGATTCCCCATGAAATCCATTTGTTAATAAACTTAAAATAGGAACAAAGGAAGAACAACTAAAATTAATGAAAACCAGTCCTAATTAAGTGAACAAATTGATGATCCCATGGGGGAATTGGTGCCAATGGAGTGTTGCAATTCGCCCTTTCCCAATTCCTAAGTTGCAATGTGGTTGATTGAGCAATGGTCAAATCTCCAAAGAGATTTGAGCATAATCTTGATGCAAAATGTGAAATGTTTTGAATGCTTGGGTGAAATGGGTAAAATTAGTTCTCAATTGAAGAGAGTAACTTTTCATGTGAATTGTGGATAAATGATGGATTTGAGTATAGTAAGTCTACTCAAATTGTGGATGTTTGAATGAGAGGACGAGTCTCTGATTTATAGATTTCCAAAATGGAAGAGAGAGTGAAAATAGGCAATGTGGGATCATTCAACATCCAATGGCCAAGTGCCACTTGTCAAGATGTGAATGGTTGAGGAATGGGCACATTTTGGTCAATGTGCATGATAAATGCCATTGGATTCAAATTTGAATTTTGAATGTGACATGTGAGAGTGAAAGAGAAATGAAGCTAATGTCACTTGGCTCAATGCACAAGGACATGTAAGATGAGTGAATGCCTTGTTGGAAGTACCCATCCACTTGCATTTTTGAATTCAAACTTGAGGGAATATCCCCTTTTGATGCCATGTGAGGAAAATAGAGATGAATTAATAAATCAAAGTAATTGATTTATTGTGCAACTTGCATTCTCTAGAGAATTTTAGTGAGAGGGACTAAGTTAATCATGGATTTGATTAATTTAATGAGGAATTAGGTGATGTGACAATTTAGACTTAAATAGATGAATTAATTTAAATCAGAATTAAGAGGAAATGGTTTATTAAATAAATGATTTGATTTATTTAACTGAGGAGGGAAGTATTAGATTAAACCAAATAAGGTTTAATTTATTTAATTTAATAAGAGGACTTTAGAGAATTTAATCAAATAAAATGATTTATTTAATTAAACAAAAATGTAAGGTTAATTAAATTAAATTGATTAATTTAATCAAAGGAAGAGGAAGACTTAATCCAATAAATGACAATTCGTTAGATTAAGGGATAGAATTATGATGAAATGCTGAGAGTGTGATTTAAGAGGAAATGATGTTAGCGATCAAGATCAAGTGTGCCAAACCAGAAATGTACATTTTCCATATCTACACCTACTGCAGAGAACCACCACAATTATAGGATTCAATGAAGATAAGCTGGTAAAGTGTGGGATTCTTCCTTCTCTGAGCGTTTCTAAACCTTGGGAATGGTTTGAAATCCTTCAAATGAGGCAGAAGGCCTTGAATAAGATCCACAAACAGGCAAGGCAGATTGAGGGCACTTTGACTGGTATCCATGACAAGTGTGTCTCATTCTTTGAGGTCATGACTAGAAGGAAGAAGTTTTCTTCGAAACATCTTAACTTGGAGCAACTTAGGAAATGGTGAAGAGATGTGTATTCTCTAGTTAGTGAAGGGCTAGTTAATGGACATCAATTGGATGATGCTGCAACCTATATTGCAGTTATGGATAGGTATCTAGCTAATAAGGTTGATTGGGATGGTGCAGTTAGGCAGGGGAGAGATGATATCAAGTCTCTTCAGAGAAAGATTAGGGTTTTTCTTGTGCCACCTTTTATTGAGTTGGATAGGGTCCTATTGGCTATACTGGTGAAGAAGATTGAGCAAAGGACAAGGATGGGGAGTAGTTACATAGGGCTACATTGAGATTTGTGCTTCCCATTATTCACATGTATTGGGCCAACCTATTGGTATCTTGGCGGTTTTGGATGAAATTGGTGCCAATGGCACATTTCATGTTATATTCAAAACATCTTTAAGGCCGACCTCTTGTAGGTCATGTTTTGGGCCAACCTATCTAAGGAATCTCTCTAAAATGGGCATGTTGCCTCATTCGAAGAGAGATTAGAAAATAGATATAGAAGGATAGGTAGGAGAGAAATAGTTAAGTGATATTAGAGCGAATTAGGGTTTATTCTCAAGCAAGTGTTGTAACAAAAAACTGGAGTTGTTGCTATTTTTGATGATTTAATATAAGAGAGATATTGTGCTTGGTATCTATCTTTTGGAATTTCATCTGGCATGGTTCTTATTATTCTATCTTTCAAATTTCTTAATACTTTATGGTTAAATTGTTTGGTAATTCTTAGGGTTTCATGTTTGGGATGTTTGTAGTGATCTCTAGTCCATATTTTTTGCAGTTAGCTGATTGTTAGCTGCTTTGCAATGTTAGCCAGGGCTTATAATTGTGCTTAGTTTAGTTATGAGGGTTTGTTCATCTCAATTACAATAGAATTGGTTGAATGAATGTTTATAATTTGAAAATATTTGAATACCTTAGAATATTGCACTATTTCCATGAAATTGCAAATTCATCTGGGTCAAGCAGAAAATAGTTTATGAGAGATCGGTCAATTTTGAACATTTTATCCTTTAGCAGTTTCAATCTTATAGTTAGAAGTAGTTTTAAGATTATCTCTGAAACCTTTATCTATTGTTGTTTCTTTATTGTCAGGATCCCAATCAAGTTTCAAGGTATCAATTTATTGTTCATATCTGATAGATTCAAAGTCAAGTGTTTGCTCATAGTAAGGTCCCATTGTGATTACCAACATTTTCACATTTATCACTGAGTTATTTTGCTGCATTGTCAAGAACTGACATTAGAGACCTTGGGGTTATCTCTTTTCCCATAGAGATTTTCCTTTCAAGAGAGATAGGATATCATATTCTATCTGAGTTATTGCTGTGCAGAAAACACCATGAGTAGGGAGTAGAGAAGTGCACTATTGCAGTATGTGATGTGGTTGCACTCCTAAGGTGGAGTGAACAAATCTTTATATAGGTAGAGTTTTCATGCAAAATTTCCTCTGTTATTGATGTCAAAGGGGGAGAGAAATTCATGGGAAAAATTTATCCTTGTGCAGGTTGTCGTCTATGAAAGTTGTGTATGCTATGCAGTATTTGATGTTTTTTTTCACATCATGTGTTTCCATCAATGACAAAGGGGGAGATTTTTGCAAGTATGGATGTATTTGGTGGTGTTGTCATTGATGTTAACATAGTTCAGGTTTATTTTATATGGTACTTGTATAGTTGAGATACTATAGAAGTGCTTAGAGTACATGGAGCTATATTTATGAAGTTGTGGTTGTGTTTTTATAAAGTGTTTTTGAGAAAATTTTAGAAATAATGGAGGCTGTGTTGAAGTGTGTCTTATGAGTGTGCTAAGATATTGTGCTTTGTATTTCTTCTGTGTTGATCCTTTTCCTATGCAAATTTTTAGTTATGTTCATAAGCTTCAATGGATAATGTAGACACTCAAAATTTTCCATATCATAATATTACCTAGTTAATTCATGACCTTGTAAGACATTTTGTAATATTTTACCTTAGGCCATTACATTATCCCACTTATCCCATTTATTCCACTTAATCACCTTCCCAATTAATTAAATAAATCTCATTTATTTAATTAATTCCCCCTTCACATGTCTCAAAATAATTCAAGTTAAATATTTGAATTAATCCCTCACTTATTGCCACATTGCAACATGTGTCACATGACTACAAATCTTCACATGCATAAATAATTTAAATAATTTTATTATTTAAATTATGATATTCTCACTCACATCTTATTTTTATCCCGATTCATTGTGCGTCATAAGAATATTTTCCTCTAAAATAAATAGTAGAATCCCAAAGCTAGTGTCATAAGCTTTGTCATATCTTTTGTCAAATCCATTTTTATCCATTCAAATAAATATTTTTATAAAAATGGATAAAAGTATTTATTTGACATGCTCCATGTGATGACATCCCTTATTGAAATCTATGAGCATAATGACATTTGGCATGGTCCATGCGATGACATCCCTCTCTAGTGGGACTATCACCTTTCATGGAACTAGACACTTGAGTCCCTCCTATCCATGATCCCTCATTATCCACTTGTCATGTTGAGACACATTCCTTCCAAGTAAATGTAGAAGATCAAACCAATAGTGTGGATCTAAATGAGCATAATCAAGTTCCTAGTGATCCTTCCACATCCACTATCAACCCCATTTCAAATCCACCAAGATGTCCTATTGGTCTATCCATATTTATTCATGAATGTTCCTCCTTAGGACAACAAAAAAATTTATCCACTTCACCTTCTTCATCTAATAATGGAATCAAGTCTAGTGTCCAAAACATACCTAGTCCCATTTTCCATCGCATGCTTCAAAACATTAACTACCAAGGTAAAGGTTTAGGCCTTCATGAACAACATATTTTGGAGCCAATCCATGTCAAGGTCCATCCACACTCTTATGGCCTTGGATATACACCCCAAGGACACCAATCTAAAGATGTTTGTACTTCCTCCATCTAGCATAAGTCCTCTTTCCACCATAAATCCTATCATATGCCTAAAACATATGTTGTCATCCCTCCTTTATCATTTCATTCATTTTGAGAGAATACCCATGTTTTTCCAACCCGCCTATCCTCTCGAGGGGGCATCATCATCATTATCATATCCTACATCATCATCCCATTTCTTCATATCTTTTGCATCATCATATTCTTCTATCATCCCTTTTCTTCATTCATCTTACTCCTCACTTTCTCAAGTGGTTAGGCCATCATATTTTTTTCCTCTATCCATACCTTAGCTTCTTTGAAATGATGTTACTCGGCATAAAACTCACCATCTCAAACATCATCTCAAAGAGGGGAAAAATGTAGACACTCAAAATTGTCCATATCATAATATTACCTAGTCAATTCATGACCTTGTAAGATATTTTGTAATATTTTACCTTAGGCCATTACATTATCCCACTTATCCCATTTATTCCACTTAATCACCTTCCCAATTAATTAAATTAATCTCATTTATTTAATTAATTCCCCCTTCACATGTCTCAAAATAATTCAAATTAAATATTTGAATTAATCCCTCACTTATTGTCACATTGCAACATGTGTCACAGGACTACAACTTTTCACATGCACAAATAATTTAAATAATTTTATTATTTAAATTATGATATTCTCATTTACATCTTATTTTTAGCCCCATTCATTATGTGTCATAAGCATCTTTCCTTTGAAATAAATAGTAGAATCCCACTATTCCCTCACATCCTAATTTTAGCCTCATGTCATAACCCACTTAATGTGTGTCATAGACACTAAAATAAAATTTTAATCCTAGCCATAAATCTCACAAATTTGAATTTTAATCTTGGCCATCGAATCAAATCAACCTTCTCCTATAAATCAAACCTTTCACGGGCCATTTGGAGAATCTTCTTCTAACATCCTTACTTTGCCAAAATTTCTTCTTACTTCTCTATCTATTTTTCTTCTATTATCTTTCATCTCATTGTTATGCTTCGAAATTGAGCTATCAACAATCAAACCTTCAAAATCTTGCATTCTCATGTTGGTGGAGAAGAGCAATGGAGATAAATCAAATCTAGCTTGGAGATTGGTTTGCTTTGTTTTCTTGTTTTCATTTCATGCTAGTTTGTGATCTATTGTGCTTGTTAGGGATTTTCATTATAATTTATTTATGCATTTTTCTCTACTATTTTTACCCTAACTATAGATAACATATCCTGGGTTTTAGCTTTTGGTTCGACAGAGAGTGAAAGATATGTTCACTGGTATGTGAATTGGTTTGGCAAAACTATTTTCTTGTGGACTGAGAGAAGTGTTTTGGCTCCATAGTCTTCTAGTTTTTGGTTTCAAATCTTGTGGATTTGGGAAATGATTCATTTCTATGGTGTTTGTGTTCTGAAAAACATGCTTATGATTTGGAGCTCTAGAAGACCTTATCCAAAGCTCCTATGTCTTTCCACTTTCTCAGGTTGGACCATAGAAGAGTTTTTTTTGAACAAAGTTTGTTGCAGTTTTTGCACATGTACTTGAAGTATTTCCAGAGATGGTAAAATTTATGGTGAAGCATGTTGAGTGATCCACATGTGATCATCTTTTTGGAGATATGCGTACTTCAAAGATCATTAGTGTTTTCACTAGGTTTGGCTAACCTAGTGTCTACATGTTACATTAAGTTTTTGCATGGAATTGAGGAAGTGTGTGATTTATCCAAGATGCTATTTGGGTCCTAAACTAAATATGTAAGTGGTCCTCTCTCATTCTTATCCACCACATTAATTTTGAGTAGCTGACCTAATTTGAATTGGTATTTTGAAGAATGTTTAGCCAACCTTGGAGAATTTTTCTAGGCTTGAAGATGGTATAGAAGCAAATGAAGTTGTTGTGAATTGATCATCCATCCATTCATGATTCAAGAAAGTAAGTGAATTGTGCAAACAAGTGTGAAAAATAGAGTGTACAAGAGAAAATTGAGGTAGTAGTTAATGTGTTAGATTCCTGAAAGTAGTGAGCTAATGGTGTCTACAATATTTTGATCAAGCTACGAATGTGTGGAACCCTTGTGATGGATCATTATTTATATTTTTTTTTTTTTTAGGCAATGAGCCTCCTTCCAGATACTGAGTCCTTTGTTGGCAGTGATCCTTTGTATCTTGTATTTCATTATTACTATATTGTGAGCTAATCCTCACCGTGTTTTTTCCCTCATTGGGTTTTCCACGTAAATCTGGTGTCTCTGGCATTTTCTTTATGTTATTTTCATTTCATGTTTACATTTAATAATAGACTGGATTAAAGTGGAATTGATTATGGTAAAAATTTAAGTGATTTGATACAACTGATTTTCCCCCCCTCTCAGTTGTCTTGTGTATTTCAACACAAGGAAAATGGAAAAACAAATACAAGTGAAATCAAGCTAAAATAATGCTAATGTATAAACCCACTTTAAAAAAATTACTAACACCATACTGTAAGCAATTCTTTAAAGTAGAAAAACATGGAAAATAAAGCAAAAAAGAGGGTTTCCCCCTAGAAATACATAAGGGATCTATGGATTCAGTTTCATTATCTATCTTTTCTACAAAAATATTAGAGAGCTCGAAACTAACATCATTCCCCAAATACACATATAAGTGGAAGAATGACACAAAGAGAGAGAAGAAAAAAGGAAATCCTTTTGGATCAACATGGGAAATACATAGGGTGTCTCAAAGCCTTGCGTCATTGCCAAAGGGAAGACAAAAAATAAGAAGTGAAAATCCAAATGAAAAATTGAAGAGCTTAAAACATAGAGAAGAATGAAGGTACAAATAGAGGAATGCGTAAAGAGAGAGAGACATTAAATAGAACATGATCAGGGATCATGATACGCATATGCAAATGAAAGAAAAGAAAAAGAAAAAGACTAGTAGGGCATAAGTAAATAAAACTAAAGGAGGTTATCCACCTCCCAATCTCAATCTGCATAAGACAAAGGTAGATAAAAAACCAAAGAGACAACAACAAATGCCTAACAAGGACAAGGCCATCGACTTATTGTCCCCATTGTGTGCAAGACACGAATGGGTTGAGATAGGTGATGAGAAGGGTCATTTAATGGTGAGAATGTCGATATTCTACAATGTTTACATGACAAAGGAGGTTAATTCTTATTTGATCACTAGATGGAAATCATTGCTATTGAAGTGCAAGTTTTGCAATATTAGCTTGAATGTGTGACACTCCTCAGGGCAATGTCTGAGAATTTGATGGTATGCGCAATGTGTGACGTTAACATCCTTAGGATAGAGAACAAATCTATCATAGGAGGAAATGTTATGAATCCTTTGTTGATAAGTATTTGTAAATTTCTTTCAATTTTAGGTGGTCAATGAGGAGGTTGTAATTTTTTAATTTATAAGGTCTTTTCCATTTTCTAGGTTCACCAACATCCTCATCATTGTTGGGAGTTAGCATATTTGTATCTAAAACCACTGTACCATCACTACGAAGCATTAGGTGTTCTCTGTCTTTTTGCATTGTCAGGGGGATCTTGATATCCTAGCCCTTCTATGTTTTAATCAATTGGAACTTTCTCTAAGAGTTGGTGAATTTCATGTTCACTTATTGTTTTGCATCCGTGTTTACTCAATATTGTGAATCCTTTTCCATATTTCTTAGTGGTTGATTGGAGTTTTTTTACTTTGTGATCATAAGATGGTCATATTTTTTCTTGTCTAGAGGAACTAGATTCACCTATTATAGGGAACTTAGGTTCAATGTTTGTTTTATTTTCAAGATAACCGAACATGTCAAGAGGTGGTATTGTAGGGGGATTTTTTTGTTTCATAGATGGGTAGAAGGATGCATTAGCTTCAAGGTTTTCAAGAAATTTTTTTAGGAACTTATTCATGCTATCATCATCTTCTCCAATAATGTCAACATCACAAGGAGTACATGCATTAGGTGTTGAGAGAGCATGACTGAGTTCAATTTTGTTAAGATCATTACTGAAGGCATAATTTGAGACATCTACTAGGGATTTTAGGGACATGCACAAATTTTTGAAGCACATATCCATGATGCAAGATTAAGCAAATGCACATGAAAATGAAAGAAATTGGACCAACAATAATTCTAGAAACTAAAATAACAGACAAAAAGCAGCCCACAAAAACACATAATAACAATTTCAAAACCTAAAAACTGGAGAGTCAAAGTCAACAGGGACTAAGATGCTAGTAAGGGCGTTTTAGTCCTATTGGTGAGATTTGGCAGTTTTAGAGGCTGAAACAGGAAGCAAGCTATTGGAAAATGTCTCTAAGCAAAAAAATATAAGAGGTACTAAGATGCCAGTAAAGGAATTTTAGTCCCAATAGAGGTTTTTCTAAGAGAAACAACAAATTTTGGCTTGAAAACAACTTTCTCAGGTTTCGTATACAGGGACTGGATGTTTGGAAACATAAAAAAGTGCAAAGAAAAACAATGACAAACAAGCAATTGAATGCTAGATGTGAAATGCAGTTTTTCAATTTTCAGTGCAAGAATAATGTTTCTAAATGTAATTAAGAGGATGATCAATGCACTTTTTAGTATTTCAGTGAAATTTAATATTGCAAGAAAAGAAAATAACTATCTATTTGCACTTTCACTAATGCAAAGTGTAGACACATAAAATTGACCTTGGCCTGTGAACTAGATTTTCTCATTAATTCCTCTAAAACATAACTTGATTATGTCCTTATGTCCAAATTCAACTATTAATCAAATAATGATCAATTATTTAATTCATTCACCTCTCTTATTCTTCCTGACTATTTAAAAAATTATATTTATTTAAATACAACACTAATGTCTAATGTCCTCTTTAAATTAAATAAATTATTAAATTTATTTAATTAATCCATTATTCCCTCTTGATTATTTAAATAAATAAAATTGATTTAAATATGTATCTAATATTAAGGTCTTCTCATAATTAAATAAATCCCCCACAGTTTATTTAATTATTAACCCACTTCTTCCACAATTAAATAATTAAAATTAATTATTTAATTGTCTCTGTTAATTCTCTTCCAAATTTAAATAAACATCATTTATTTGAATTTCCCTCTTTTCAAGTAAATAATTTAAATTATTATTTACTGTCACATGACCCCACCATTTTGAATTAAATTAATATTTAATTCAAAACAACATTTTCCTCAACAAATTAAGTAATTTCTAAAATTATTTGATTTTCTAACTCCCTCTTTGTTTGTGCCAAATCTTATCTCCCTATCACACATATTCTCATTCCTTGATTAAATTTCTTAAATTAAATCTTGTCCACTCATTTTGAATTCACCCTAAAGTTGCCCTAACCCTAATTGTGGGTTGTCATTTTCAATCTTGACCATTCATTCTAGGGCACTTCTCAATCTTCAATCTTGTCCATTCATCCAAAATTGCATTTTCTATAAAATGGCAATTTTGTTCTCATTTTGGACATCTTGTAAATCTTGAATCTTGCACACCTTGCAAATATTGAATCTTGCATCTCTTATTCGCTTGTCTTCATATTTTTCATCTTGCTAGCTAGTTTGCATGTAGAACTTAGTTTACTTGCATAGCCATTTAAGAATCCTTCAACACTTTCTTAGGGCTTGTCATTGTCATTAGATTGGTCATCACAAATTTGAGGGCAACAACACATTTTCAGCAAGTTGAGAAGGTATAATGGAGGTTAGCCATGGAGAATGAAGAAATTTTGGGTGATTTTGTTTCATTTGTTTTCATTTATTCCTTTGCACTTCATTATCACTTTGGGGTTTTTATATTTTTCATATGATTTGCTAACCCTAGGAATATTCCCTCAGTTACATTGGTGAACCCGATATTTTAAAAATATGTTTTGCAGATTTCTGTGTATAATTTTTTTGTCATTTTTTAGAGGTACACGTACGAAATGCTGCAATAGCAACCTTCTACAATGCAATCACTCTATCATGCCACATTCATTTTCAGGAACGATGAAATCGCTCTGTTGGAACACATTTGAAATTCACAGAGCCGCATTTGCTTTTTCGAGACACAATTTCTCACTCAAAAGACACATTTGATCTTACGAGCCACATTTTCTCTATCGTGACACATTTGTCTGGTAATGTTTTCCTTTCAAATTTTTTACTATTTTTTTTTCGAGATTTTACCTTTTTGCTTCATAGTTTAAAGATTTTTGGGTTATTGATATTTTGTTCACAGCATGTGGCAAGGAGTCTAACCCCTTTGTTGCTTGGATTCTTATTTATTTCCACAATCTTAATAAAACAAATAAAAAAAATTGCATTTACAAATTCATTAGTTAAAATGAACATTCATGCATACTCATTGGATTAAAAAGAACACAATCATGCATGATAACTTATATGATTAAAATAAATATGCAAGTATCTTCATAACATTGGGTTAAAATGAAAACTTTCTTGTATGACACTACAAATAGTTAAAATGAACAAGTGTTTGATGAGTTTTATTGTTTAGTAACAATATCCTAAGTGTGTATGGAATTCTCTTGCACCTTGTGTGATCTGGAGGAACAAAAACACTAAAGAGTCAGTTACTTTATCACCCTTCATATTTCAATTTGGGCTTAAAAAGAACAAATATTGCTAGTGTGAGCCTAGTACATTACGTGTGTTCTCTCTTTGCCTATGCAAACAAAGATTGAGATAACTACAGATGTCCTAGCTTGCTATTTTTTATCCTAGAGGGCTTGCCTGGTGGGAAAAAGTAATCACCATAGGGAACAACCCAACAGGTAACACAGTAAAGCCAAGCGACTTCTAGCCAGTATATAAGTGCCAGTACTCAAGGAAATTTTGAGTATCACGAGGATCATTCTGACAAAAAGGGAAACAATGGTCTCTTTCCACATGAATGGTCCCCCACAAACAGAATGTCGACATTAAAACCCTTGTTATAGTAAGGCCAAAATCCTTTATCTATTCTTTGGTGCAACAAAACTCATTGTGAAGGCATCCACATTCTCATAGTTTTTGGTAGAGATGATCAGCCTGCCATGGGAGATTCATGGGGGTTGAAAGCTTGGTTTCCTTGAGAAGTGAGAGCACTATAAGGGGGAGACCGTGGGGCCAAGCTTCTGAATTCATCCACTAAAAGCAAGTGTGGTTGGAGTAAAATTTGAGTGGAATCCAAAATACTATAGTCTTTCAAACCATAGGGTTGTACATGTTTTCTATGTGTTTGTTTTCACAATTTTTTCCAAAATAGTATGTTTGCCAAGTGTTTTCAGACAAGATGAAAAAATCAACATCGTCTTCAAATCTGGAATAACACTTTAAAACTGAAACAAACTTTGCAATCTGCCATAAATTTGACACAAACTAAACTCTACGACGCATCTACTATCTTGGACCACATTTTCTTCTTCTAGAACCGCAATCGCCTTTTTGCTCCGCAGTTGCAATTTTAAACGCCGCATCTGCCTATTTCACAACACATTTTCTTTACCAAACACCACAATTGCTTTGTTGCACCACATCTACTTTCTCAAATTCCACATTTTCCAATATTGTGGTGCATTTGCACCCTTGCAATGCATTTAAAATGACGCAATCTCCAGTAACCTAAAAATTCATTCATTGTCAAAAACCCGAGGCTTAAATTTTCCAAACAGATTCTAGACGTCTTTTTTGTATAGTTTTTGTCCACAACCGGACCAAGAATTTCTCAATTTCCTTCATCCTTCCATTGTAGGTTGAATTTTTAGTTTTCCATAGGCTTCTCATTACACTTCCTTAATTAGATTCTTAGGATTTACCATCATTATACGTACTCACTTTGCAGATTTTAGGATAGGAATCCTTACCATTCTCTGTCGAACCTTTGCCTTCAAGAGTGGGCTATCATTGGACTTAATCAAACCATTTCCTTTAGTCATTTCCTTTTGTGATCCATTTCCCAATCATTAGTCTAGTGTGGAAACCTCACTTTGTCCTCCTTAGTCCTTTTCACAAGTCCATTGATATTCCAAAATTGAGACATTGCCAAAGCTTTGTATGGTTAGGTTTGCATCTCCTTACATTTTCATACATTTAGTCTCCTTATTTTAGTCTCCTTTGCATTCATCATTCAATAGCGTTCCTGATTCCAAAAACCCAAAAAACATAGTGTCATAACATTTTCATATTTAGGTCATCCTGCACCATCCCCAAAGTTGAGCAAAATTTTTATGGTTGAAGCAATACTACAGATAAAAAGAAGACTCATGGATTGTTTTAGTCAAGAAACCAACCTTTATAATTTCTCCAATTACATGAATGCAAATACTTTCCCTAAGGACATGAATGAAAATACCAACATGGGGAATTATTTCATCAATCTGTTCAATGAGATGTCCATTCCATCCTCTTCATGCAATCCTTTCAAACAATTCATCTACAAAGATGAAAATGGGAAAGTTTTTGAGGAAGACGTACAAACTTCTGCCCAAAATCCTGAAGTGGCCTCCTTTGTGGGAAATTTAGTCCTAAATGATTCATCTAGATATCTAGCTATGCTCCTTGTCCAAGGGGCTATGTTACCAGAAGGATTTGACATCAACACCATTAGAGAAACATCTCTCGATTCTACCAAACAAACCAACCAATCACAAGATGAAAATAATACTTCCATGGGAGCTACCACACAAAATTTCATCAACACCATTAATGCTACCTCCCTCGGTGCTACTAACACCCATACTACAACCAATACATCCAATATAGTCAACATAAAATCTATTGGGGGATCATCAACCCAAATAAACACCACATCACATTCCATCCCTCAACAAACATCCATAATTTTCTCACAAACTATTGGATAAAAATTTGGGACTTCATCTCATACAATGGGAGTCAACACATCAAACCTCTTTGGAGCTTCATCTAGCTACATGGGGACATCAACAAACCTTTTATTGGGTTCCTCTAATATAATGGCAACAAAATCATCAAACCCCTTTGGGAAGAATAAACGAAGAGTTGTCATTCAAGGAACTCAATCGAGTGTCCCAAATTCATCACAGGTTAACACCAACATTCCCTTGAGACAAAATACGAACATTCCATAGGGTCATATCTATTTGGGGAAGGCAATCAAAGCACCCAATTTTCTCATCAACACCATCA
This sequence comes from Sequoiadendron giganteum, assembly GCA_007115665.2. Lineage (NCBI taxonomy): Eukaryota > Viridiplantae > Streptophyta > Pinopsida > Cupressales > Cupressaceae > Sequoiadendron > Sequoiadendron giganteum. Next base: position 732,665,151 of record CM021101.1, read on the forward strand.
ATACATCTCATCACAACAGGTGGGAACTCAATCCATACCTATTACCAACATGTGTGATTCTACCAACAACCCCATTGTGGAGGGACTCACACTCAAACTTTTTTCTCTACAAACACAGGTGGAAACCTTGCAACTGTCAAAAAAAAATCCTTACATGTCATATGACCTATGTCCATATCCGTTCGAAACAACCTTCTATATGCCACCATTCCCCCTAGGATATGTGGTGCCACATTTCCCTAAATACAAAGGCAAGACAAATCCCATTTAGCACATCTGATAATTCACTACCAATTGCATGGAAATTGCCTATGAACACACCTATTTAATGAGACTCTTCTCTAGGAGTCTTGCAGGGCATACACTAGAGTGGTTCACATAATTTCCTAAATGAATGAAATCATGGGGTGAATTGGCCAACAATTTTGTTGAAAACTATGCCTACAACATTGATACGGACATTGACATTGCTTCCTTATGTAAGCTCACCTAAGAGAACATAGGTGAGACCTTTATCCCATTCTTCCCAAGATGGATAACTCTAGCTAGCCATTGTCCTATGGAGATACCTAAAATTGAAAAATTCGTAATGTTTGTACATAATCTCCTCAGCTTGCTAAGATATGGCTAACAAGTCCATTGTTGCACTACCTTTACTGATCTTGTTGAAAAAGGTGTTCAACTTGAAAAAGCCTTACTTGCAAAAGGAAAACTTAAGTATGGTGGAAAAACCAGCAACACTACCACAAACACCAACCCAAGTGTTTCCAATGAAAAAAACAAATATTGGGTTAAAAATAAACACATCACCAGCAATGGTGGTCGATGTGAAAATAGTCAATGCAACAGGTCCTATCCTCACAATCAAAGGAGTCCAAAATCAAAATGCACCTATGATTACACCAACACCAACTTCTAATTCCATTCAAAACAATCTTGAGAAGTTAAATACAAATGCAACCACGTCAAACACTACAATTTCAAAAATGCACATACACCCCCTTGGGTGAGCCCATCAAAGTTGTCTTAAATAAAATTATTCAAAATGGTTTCATAACTTTGGAAGAACCTAAACCATATGACCCTGTTCAATTCAAGCCATCATGGTGGCATGATAACAGATTTTGCGATTTCCACCGTGTCAAAGGGCATAAAATTTCCTCTTGTTGGCAAGTAAGAAATCTTGTACAAGATCTAATTGAAAACTGTACCATCGAGCTTGGTGGTAACCCATTGAAGGACCATAATTCAGGTGACCTCTCATCATCCAACACAAAGAATAATAACAATCAAGCCAGTTACGTTTGTGCTTCTTTCGACTATTCTGGTGCTACTATCATTAATAACCTTCGAGTGGCTTATGAAGACAAATGTGTCAATACCATCACTATTAAGAAGGTTCTGAAACGAAATGTCACTACATGCAATGGCAAGGTCACCATCCTAGGCCCCTCTACTCGTCAGCCCAAGATTACCATACCAAGTCAATCTACTAAATATTCAAAACCCAATCCAAAATTTAACTTTATCGAGCAATTGAACAAAATGACAACTGAAATCTCCATCTTTGAATTGCTCCGCATTTCACTCGTGCATAAGACCATCTTGGATAAATTCTTGCAAGAGTCTCCTCATGAAATTAATTTTTCAGACCTAGACTATTGCTCACCTAAACCATCTCATAACGATTCCTTGCATATCAAGGTTTTTATCCAAAATAATAAGGTTAGACAAGTCCTAGTAGATGATAGAGCAGGGTTGAACATAAGCTCTTTAAAATTGGTTAAAGTTCTTGGATTATCTAATGCTTCTATGCATGCTACCAAAATATTTTGTTAAAAGCATATGATGATGAAGAACACACTTCTAAAGGTGTCATCACACTTCTAATTCGTGTGCGACCAGTTATAGAGACAACATGCCAAGTCCTGGATTGTGACATACATTATAATATCTTACTTGTTCTCCCATTGATTCATGCCGTAAAGGCCATTCCTTTCACCTACCACCAATGTCTGAAGTTCCCTTTCGATGGCACAAAATATACTATCCCAAGGGACCTTGACCCATTTCAATACTATACCAACCTGAGAGCCATTGTCGAGCACCAAGTGCCTATCAATCGAGAGGCTTCAACTTCCACTTCTTCTAAGTATATTGACCTATCCACACTCACCAATTCATCCATATCCATTCCATTGACCTCCACCACACCGTCCTCCTCAGCGGTAGATACCAAGTACCTACCTTTAGATCCAGGACGTTGGCTATGGAGAATTCAAATTGAATACGGCTTACTATATTACAACAATACCCAAGCCACCTAAAGTCTATGGTCGACCTTCTTTCATAGTAGAGCCTAAGAAGCCTTTCAAGGTTCCTTCGAAGATGGTATTCACATTATGAGGAGACATGAATGAGGAGGAAATTTCAGACTTATCTACTTGGATCTACAAGGACCCAATGGAATTACCCTCATTACCAATAAATATTTATGGCAAAGGTTATGATATGCAAAGCTCATGGTTTTGTTGGAACTGATGGACTAGGACCAAGCAGCAGTGGTAGGAGAGAGCCTATCATTCCTTCTTCTAGACAAAATTATCTAGGGCTAGGGTTTGAGTAAATTTAAATTGATGATCGATGTACCTATGTACTTTCAAGTAAGGATGGAATGACTCCTGAAAGTGTCAAGACAAGTGAAGACTCCCCTACCAAAACCAACTCTCATGAATGGGAATGGGGATTTGATAGAACCTTAAGTGACTATGATATTGATGAACTATTCATGGAACCCATCCAACTCCCCTTTGAGGAAATATTTAGACAAATGTACAACATTGATCCTATAGATTGCCATTCTAAACATAAATAATGGGTAAGCATCCCTTGGGACCCAAATGAGCATAAATTGTCGTTAGTAACATCTGCATCATCCTGCCTCATTCCCGAGCCCACCTAGGAGCCTGACATGCCCAAGCATACTATACATGCCTCTGAACTACCATCCATTGATCGTGATTCTGATCCATTTGTCCCATATTATGACCATGGACATAACTCATTTGACTTCAAGGATGATCCTTGGATCAAATCTGACTGGGAAAGTGAAGATGAAAATTTTGCCTTCACATTTGAGTGTTCCATTTGTATTTTTTTCATATCCTCCCCATCCTTTATCAACAATGATGATGGGATTTCCCTTGTCTACCCACAAATCATTCACTGGGACCAACAAGACCCACCCACTATGGATATCTTCCAAAATGAGGAGGCCATTGCAGAATTCATGGGACTCCATGAGGGCATACTGAGTGGTGATCACAAGGTAGGATTTTCTATTGATCTAGATTGTGCAACATACTTCGGGGAGACTGTGCAATCCTCTGATCACAAAAAAATAAACAATAAATCAAAAAAAGACATGTCTTTAGGTGAAAACCACAAGGCACCTTTTGACAATACAATGGTAAAAATACAGGACGTATTAGGTGAAAACCACAAGGCACCTTTTGACAATACAATGGTAAAAATACAGGACGTATTCGAAGGTGAAAACCTCTCTAAGGTGCCTAAAGATGGAGGATTGGACTTTCTTCCTGTAACACAGGAAAAATCAGCAATGCTTATTGAAGACACTATAGAAGCTAACATAGCTACATCAGAGAATCCCAAAATGATTCTCTTTTCCGCATCATTGTTAGAAGAAGAAAAAACTGAATTCAAAAAGTTATTCTCAGAAAGAATAGTTAACTTCACATGGTCATATGCTAACATGCCACAGATGGATCCTGAGTTAGTATTGCACCATCTTCCTTTGATTCCATGTATCAAACCAGTCAAACAAAAATTACAAAAAAATGCATCCATAGATTGCGCTACTTGTGAAGGTTGAATTGAAAAAGCTACTAGATGTTGGATTCATAAGATCAATAGACTATGTTGACTGGATTTCCAATCTTGTCTCTATCACCAAGCCAAAAGGATAGATCCACATTTGTACGAATTTCATAGATTTAAACAAGGCCTGTCCAAAAGATGATTTTCCATTACCGAACATAGACATCATTTTTTATCTTACCATGAGATACGAGATGTTGTCCCTCATGGATGGTTTCTTGGGATACAATCAAATACGGATCGACCCCGAGGATTAAAAAGAACACGTTCACATGCCCTTGGGGAACATACTGTTGGAATGTCATGCCTTTCGGCCTAAAGAATGTAGGTGCCACATACCAGTGAGCAATGCCAACAATATTCCATGATCTCATGCATAATTTAATGGAAGATTATGTGGATGACCTCTTGGCCAAATATTTGATATGAAAAGATCATCTTGAGATCCTAGACAATTTTTTTAAGTAGCTAGAAGAATACAAGGTTCGTTTGAACCTAAAGAAATGTGTTTTTGGGGTTACTTCAGGAAACCTATTGGGCTACATAGTTTCAAGAAGAGGCATAGAAGTTGAACCTACAAAAGAAAAATAAATATTAAACATGCCTCTTCCCAAGGGAATCAGCGCGTTGAGGACACTTCGGGACAGATTAAAATCCATTTGATGCTTCATTGCTCAGCTAGTAGACAAATGTCAGCCATTCCAGTACCTGTTGCACAAAAGTATCCACTTTGTGTGGTCAGATAGATATCAAGCGACCTTCGAACAAATGAAATAATATCTATTGACACTTGTCTTAATGCCTCCCATTGAAGGAAAAACTTTGATCTTGTATGTCTTTGAAACTACTAGTGCACTGGGGGCATTGTTGGCGTAAAATTACAATGAAGAAAATGAAAGGGCTATATACTATATCAGTCGTACATTGGTTGGATATGAGATGAACTATACATCCATTGAATGCGCATGTCTCGCAGTTGTCTTTGCAACACAAAATCTAAGACATTACATGTTGAGCCATCAAACACACCTTGTAGCAAAGACTACTTCGTTGAAGTATCTTTTGAGTCGGGCAGCATTGACAGTTCTGCTAGCAAAATGGGTCATGATTTTGAGTGAATACAACATATAATATGTTGAGCAAAAGGTGATAAAAGGACAGGTAATAGCCGATCAACTTGTAGATGGACCTATCCAAGGCACTCATCCATTGATAGTTGATTTTCCTGATGAGTCTATCTTCCATGCAGATACTTCATCACCTTGGAAACTATATTTTGACGGGTCTCATACTAGTCACGGCTCAGGAGCTGGTATCCTATTCATCACACTACAAGGGGATTCCATTATTAAGGCATTTGAATTTCCTTCCCTTGTACTAATAACATTGCAGAGTATGAGGCACTTGTCACAGGACTCTGGATGGCCATAAAATGCAAAATTCAGACATTTTTAGTTTTCAGAGACTCTTAGTTGGTCATTAACCAGGCGAATGATGATTTTGAGACAAAGGATGAAAATTGTTTCCTTACAAGTAGATGGTTGATAGGTTCATGACATCTTTATATATGATTAATTTTGAATAGATCCCCAAGGATAAGGTATCCAATGCAATGGAAACTATCGAATCTCTCTAAGACATCCCCAATAATGTGTCAGAATTTGATTTCTTAGTCGAACAACTATTGATGCCTACATATGACATTCTAAAATCAGAAATGGTTTGTGAGCTTGTTGGTCCTAGCTCACCTTGGTATCAAGACATCTATGATTATCTTAAGTCCTAAACCCTTCCACCCAACCTATCCAATAATTAGAGAAAATCCTTCATCCAAAAAGTCGCTCGATACACCATCATTAGTGACGCCCTATACTGTCATAGCTTTGACAATACCCTTCTTCACTGTCTTGACACTAATGAATCCTAAATAAATTTATGAGAGGTACATGAGGGTTTATGTGGATCTCATTCGAGTGGCCCGAATTTAGCTAGGAAGGTGACCAGACTCGGGTATTATTGTCTGAAAATAGAAAAAGATTCCCTTCAGTTTGTCAAAACATGTCAGAAATGTCAAGTTCATAGTGACCTCATCCATGCACCTGTAGAGGAGCTAAGACCGATCACTTCGTTGTGGCCCTTTGCATAATGGGACCTCGAACTCATGGGAAAAATTCATCTATCCTCCTCCAATGGACATAAATTCATCATCACCACCACTGAGTACTTCACTAAGTGGATTGAAGCCATTCCCCTCACTTACATCAATGGTAAGTAGATTTCCAAGTTTATCCTTAATTACACCATCTACCAATATGGTCATCCACAGTCCATCATCACAGATAATAGTTTTTCATTCAAAAATCAAGATGTATGTGGGCCTTGTGAACGATTCCACATCCAACACCATTTCTCCACACCATACTATCTGCAAGGCAACAGTCAAGCTGAGGCATCCAATAAGACAATTCTTTGAATTATTAAGAAGACCATCAATGACGCTAGCTGAGGTTGGAATCTACAACTCAATCCTACCTTGTGGGCCTACTATACTAGCATCTGCACACCCACTGGAGCCACCCCATTTTCCTTGGTCTACGAATCTGGAGCTATATTTGCCATCGAGGTCAAAATTCCTTCTCTCTGAGTCTCCTTGAAGGGACTGATTGATGATAAAGAATACAGATAGTATCGCCTACATGAACTATAAATGCTACAAGAAAGAAGACAAAATACCATTAACCACTTAGAGGCATATCAAAATCATCTATGTAGAAGCTATAACAAAAGAGTGATGGTCAAAAAGTTTAAAATTGGTGACTTGGTCCTCATGCAGAATCCAAGAAATCAGGCTAATCGAGAGAATCTTAGAAAATTTGAGCCATATTGGCTATGTCCTTACATCATTATTCCCGCATTTTGTTTTCGTGCTTATCATTTAGCTACAACAAATGAAGAAAAATTGATAGAACCCATCAATAGCCTATATCTACACAAGTCCTACACATAACATTCGAGAGCTTCGCTGAAAACCATAAAATACAAAAAAATTGAAAAATAACGAAAAAATTGCCACCTTGATGAAAAGCTTACAAATAGGCATCTTGGTGACACCAAAAAAATATAAAGAATGACAAAAATAGTAAAAATAAATAAATTCATCCAATAGCAAAAACCTAGTAAACAGGCGCTTTGGATAAGTACCATGGTGAAAACTCGATAAACAGGTGTCATGCATAGTCAGTCTTTGCTCCTCCATCTACTATCATTCCATCGACCTTCATCCACAATACATAACCATGAAATCGTGACATATTCATGAAATTTTCCATCGGTCTTGTCATTTTCATCCATGGGTAGCAGTGGTTGACATCAAGCCTTGCATATCCTTGCCTTTAATCCCACGTTTACCCTTTTTCCATGTAATTCTGCTTAGGTAATCCTTTAGCTACCTCGCAGAAAAATATTTCCAATTTGACTGTAGTGGGTATCGCACATGGTCATGAAATTCGCAAAAAAGTCTTGAAAAAAGTCATAAATATCAGAAAAAGTCTTGAAAAAAGTCATAAAAATCAGAAAGTGTCCTAAAGAAAACACAAAAACATTAAAAAAATGTCAAAAATTTCAAAAACAACGTCAATATCTATCCCATCAGTTATGAAGGCCAGTATTTTTCATGGTTCGAACTACGTTTTCTATGGTGAGACATTAGGTCAGTCTTTTTAGGTTTGTCAAAATAAAATCATTACTCAATAATCTGTCCTTCAGAAAAAGTCATTGGTCATGTTGAACTACAAGGTCTCTGAGTGCACAATGCAGGCAAGGCCATCAACCGATGAGCCCTCAAGGCTGTACTAGGTCAGTCCATTAGGGTTCATGACATTGCACTTTCACACATCTTGAATATCTTCAATTTAATCAAATTGTTCCTTAATCCTAAATAGTCAATATATAAGAAAACTTTGAATAATATTTTTCATCTACCTCTCAATCAAGCTTTGCATGTGATCAAATCTGTCATCTTGTCAAAATAAATCAACCTATCAAAATATTGGTCCTTCTTCCGATATATCTTTCTGAGGAACAACTCTTGCCATCTATTCATGCTTTTGGATGTGTCCTTCCTAAGCTTCAACATCATCATCTAGAATTTTGATGGATTCTCCTAACTCCAAGAATCGATCCCCTTGACATCAACATCATTCAGGATGTGTCCTTGTTGAATTTGGTATCTCTTAACATTCAACAACTTTCACCTCGTGAATCTTGGAATTTCGACATTAAAACACTTGACATTTTGAACACTTGAAATTTATGTTTACATTGCAAACACTTGGCAAACACTATTTGTCTTTTTTGGGTCATCATGATACTAGTTCCTTGTGTTAGTGGAGCCATGATGCATCATGATGATTGTCCTTGTTAGTTTGATCATCTTATTGCTAGTTTCTTGAGGATGTCTTGACTTCAAGATTTAGAGGAGCAATGATGTAGTACGATGATTTTCTTGTCTTTGATTCAACTTTCATGTGGCTAGTTTCTTGAGGATGTCCTGATGTCAGGATTTAGAGAATAAATGACATTTCATGACTATTCTTGTCTATTTGTGGTTGGTTATGACAAAATAACTAGGGACAATTGTGTTCCTTGTATGAGGCATGATCATCCTTGTCTATGAATTTTAACCTATGTGGTGGTTAGACCTTGCACACTATTGATCTATGTCATATCATAGTATTTTTTTGGCCATTATGACATTCCGCCAATGATGATTAAGAGAAAAAACTATTATAGTACTATGGAAATTGTTGAGGGATTCTTATTTCCTTACTGACATGCATATCTTTCTTCGCACGAACATCCACTTTCGTTTGGTGATTTTCTCTTCTCTCATCCTCTGATGACATCTTGTGACATAAAAAACATGGTTGCATACATGATCATATGAACATTTCATTACCACATTTCACATTCACATAAATCAAGTTCCATAATAATATCGACATTTACATTGCATATAAGTTTATCATTTACATCCATCCATCTTGCATACATAAAACCATCATTTGCATCAACATATAGACATCATAACCATCATTAACATCAATGTATACATATAGGAATAATATCAGAATTCATTCACACATAAATATATCCATAATTGCATCCATAGTAATCAAGCACGATATCCATACATCTCATAATACATGAATGCATCCATCTCATCATATAGAGTACAATTATCATCAACATATAAAATAGGATGATCATTGCATATAAGGATACAATCATCATCATAATATTGCATCACATCACATCACATCACATCATATAAAGCATAAAAATATTATAGTGTATAGGATAATAAAAAAAACCATGTAGTCCACATCAAAATCATCTCATATATATATATATATATATATATATATCTCAAAATAAATAATGTCATGTGATAGAATCTCGAGGAATCCCAAAAATGGAGCTCACAGGCTTGAAATTCAACATATCAAATGTCTCATAACAATAAAGAAACATAAGCCCTAGACCGTGCCCTCTCCAGCCTGTGGAGGTGAACCATGGGGCGATTGACGCTGACTCATTATCTCAACTATAACCTGTACAAAGGATGTAGCCTGACTCTGAGAACCCAAGGGGTCGATGATTGGAGGCTGGCTCTGCTTTGATTGGTGTCTTGATGACACTAACCTATGATTGTGGCTCGACCTTTGACTATGGCCTGATGAATGACTATGAGAATGGTGTGACCTGTGACTAGATGACTGCCCAGATGATGTGGACCCACCTATGATAGTGTGACTGTTGTTGTGGGAACTATTGCTGCTATGTGTCTGTGTGCCACTACTAGTCCTACTATATGACCTCGATAGCCCAAAAAACCATCTCTCAGGTGGCACAAATTTCTCATATAATGCCCTATATTGGCCTTTTCTCTCACTCATCTTGGCCAACTCCCTCGCCATATCCCATGTCATCCTTATACACAACTATGAAAACTCTCTAACCCATCTCTCAGCCTCCTCTTGGTAGATCATAGCTTGATCCTTTTCCACTCGTACCACCTCTAACTCCACTAATAATGACTTGTTCTGAGACAAAGTTGCATCTAGTCTACTCTAAAGATCAACTACTCTTTGATTTATGGTGGAATCCATAGGAAAAATGGATGGCCTGTCACTGTCCTCCTCTCCCTCAATCATTTGCTCCTTCAGCCTCCTCTCTACCTCATTTATCTCCTCCTCCTCATCATCCCTCTCCTTCTCTCCTCCAATCTTGTCTACCTCAATTTCTAGTACTTGGTGCTCTAAAAAAATGTCCTCCTCTCCTAGCATCTCTCCCTCTGGCTGGATCTCTGCCTCTACCCTAACCTCAGCCTCCATCTCACCCTCTTGTCTACCCTCCCCCTTTGGCTACTCACCCTCCTACCTAACATCCTCCTCCTTCTCCCCCTCCTCACCCTCCTCCTTGATTGGTGAAAATGGTTCTCGACTAAATCACTATCAGACTCTTCTGGGCTATCTCCTGCATCTATCACCTCTCCTCCTCCCACCCCTACCATCCCTACCATCATATCCACCCCTGCCACCTTTGTCATCCCCTCCACCTCTCCCACCATCCCCTCCATCTCTCCCACCATCCCCTCAAAATTTTTCCCTCCCTCTTCCATCATCTCTCCCTCCCCAACCCCCCTCCTCACCTGTGGAATGACTTATTGTTGATTAATCGGTGTAGGACCATATGGATCTGTCAAGGGTATCGCCCTATGAACCTACCACTAGGCATCATAATGGCTTCTAGTCTCGACATCTACTAGCCCCCATCTCCAACCCCACTCCTATGCAACTAACTCATCAATCTGTTGCTCTACTAGCGACACTACTATGGGAGGTCCCCACATGGTCTCTCTCGATGACCACGCATACTCAGCTATCCCTAGAGGCACACCTTATTACTCTCCAAACTGACGAAGCACCCACTGGGGTAGGTACATCTCAATAATATGTTGGCTCTATACTATCAAACAAATCAAATATCTTAACTAACCACAAAATGTCAGATGCCCCACCTCATCTAGCCACTGGGCACAATCTGTGTATGGTCTCCAAACAAAAATCATCAGTGTATCAATTCTATGTCTCCAATACCTTGTGTCCCCTACTCAAGTCTATGTGAGTGAACCTTCATATAAGTATACATAGGGAATCCCCTTGCCCAACTATTGAATCTAAACTGGTGAGCAAAAATAGGAATGTTCTCCCATGCCCAAATCATCAAAAGAGTGCTCCCACAACTAATTCTTTGTCCCTCTCGATAGACAACCTCATGAAGATGATGATACATCATACTTAAAAAGCATGGACCCCATCCAAACAAGTACATCACCCCATCCAATAGGTAATCCCTGCCCATGACGATCTGGAATCACGACTCTGACAATCAGTGTAAACAACATGGCATCCCATTGAGGATAATGATCGACCACAAACTCCCATCTAATCTTGTAGCCCCGAATCCCCAGTCCAACATCATCAACAACATTATACATCTTTGAAAAAGCCTATCACCCTCAGTGAGGATCATAAACTACCCTTTCCCTGCTGATCGGGATGTGAAATATCTTGTACACATCCTCTAATGTCACCATTACCTCTTCTATAGGCAGGTTGAATGAGCATGTCTCTTAGTGCACCCTCTCACACAATGTTGTCAGTAATCCTCTGTTTTCCCAAATAATGGGCATATAGGTGACATAGCAAAGACCTAGTCTCATTAGCCACCACAAGTCACTATCTCGTAGCTGATCCCTAAATGCATATGTGGATAGTCTAAACTCACAGGTATAAATAGGTGGTAATCATTTCTACAAACGTAGAAATGAAAGTTAGCACACATTGAATAACATTGAAAAACATTATTACTATCTGCGTAATAAAAAATGCATCTAAAAAATGAGTCTAAACTAAGTCAACTCTAGTCAACCATGGTCAAATTCAATTGTGTCACTGCATTTTGCAAATGTGTCACACTCAGGCATTTGTGTCGTCTTAGCTCACAGTTGCAAAACTCTACATCAATTGTGTTGTTTTACATATCAATTGCGTCATTCTATAACACACGCATCGTGTGGCTTTGCATTTGCGTTGCAATATGGTGTTTGTGTCATGGGCCATAAAGGTTGCGTTGTTATTTAGTAGTTGCATCTTAGGCCCTAAAATTTGCATCATTTTAAAATGAAACCCTACCCACCCCTTGCACTTGCGTCTAATGCAATAGCAATTTCCTGCGAACTCAATTTTCTCATTAATTCCTCTCAAACATAATTTGATTATGTCCTTATGTCCTTATGTCAAATTCAACTATTAATCAAATAATGATCAACTACTTAATTAATTCACCTCTCTTATTCTTCCTAACTATTTAAATATATTATATTTATTTAAATACGCCACTAATGTCTAATGTCCTCTTTAAATTAAATAAATTATTAAATTTATTTAATTAATCCACTATTCCTCTTGATTATTTAAATAAATAAAATTGATTTAAATATGTCTCTAATATTAAGGTCTTCTCATAATTAAATAAATCACCCACAATTTATTTAAGTATTAACCCATTTCTTCCAAAGTGAAATAATTAAAATTAATTATTTAATTGTCTAACTTAATTCTCTTCCAAATTTAATTTTAAAACATTTATTTAAATTTCTCTCTTTTCAAGTAAATAATTTAAATTATTATTTACCGTCACATGACCCCACCATTTTGAATTAAATTTATATTAATTTCAAAATAGCATTTTCCTCCACAAATTAAGTAATTTCTAAAATTATTTGATTTTCTAACTCCCTATTTTTTTGTGCCAAATCTTATCTCCCTGTCACACATATTCTCATTCCTTGATTAAATTTATTAAATTAAATCTTGTCCACTCATTTTGAATTTACCCTAATTTTTCCCTAACCCTAATTGTGGTTTGTCATTTTGAATCTTGACCATTCATTCTAGGGCACTACTCAATCTTCAATCTTGTCCATTCATCCAAAAGTGCATTTTCTATAAAATGGCAATTTTTTTCTTATTTTGAACATCTTGCAAATCTTGAATCTTGCATCTCTTATTTTCTTATCTTCATATTTTTCATCTTGCTAGCTAGCTTTCATGTATAACTTAGTTTACTTGCATAGCCATTTAAGAATCCTTCAACACTTGCTTAGGGCTTATCCTTGTCATTAGATTGCTCATCACAAATCTGAGGGCAACATCAAATTTTCAGCAAGTTGAGAAGGTATAATGGAGATCAGCCATGGAGAATGAAGAAATTTTGGGTGAGATTGTTTCATTTGTTTTCATTTATTCCTTTGCACTTCATTATCACTTTGGGGTTTTTATGTTTTTCATATGATTTGCTAACCCTAAGAAATTCCCTTAGTTACACAAAGATAGGAAACCCTAAATGTAATTTCACTAATGCAAGATGCAAGACCCCATAGATTTAAAATGCATTGAATGCAATCTAAATCTATGACTCTAAAGGAGTCCAAACAAAGAAGGAAGAGTGCTCAAAAAAATTCAGGTTCACCAAAATAAACCGTAGATAAAATAGGTTGGGATTTATGGTCCTTTCCTATTCTATCTAGGTCATTCAAATAGGTCCTAAGAACCCTAATAGGATTGACTATGAACCTATCAAGGTGAGTCAATACAAAACTAGGAGGACTTAGGAGGGGGTATTCTATCAGATTAAGGGGTTCACCACAAAGAAAATGCTTGGAAAAGACAATATTTGAAAAAAACACTATGGTATGCAAAACACTTAAAATGAGCAATTTTAAGCTTACTAATACTTAAAATGAACAACTCCGAGTTAGGGTATGTGTACCTAGGAAACCTAGAGATGCGAAAATATACCTTTGAGGACTAAGATGCCTTTACTCATGTCTTAGTCTCGTTGTTATATTTTAGGGTAGACGCACAATCTTCAAATAACTTAATAGAATCTAAAAGAATTTATGAAATATTCCACTTGGATGACTAAGATGCATTTACTCTCATCTTAGTCCTAATCTAAGTTTCTAAAAAGTGTGAATGTGGTCCTGATCTCCCATATCTACAATTGCTTCTCCTCAGATCCCATGTTATGAAACAGTCGGATTTGACCTATAGGTGAGTTTCTATGAATATTATAACTTTCACAATGCAACTTTGCAACTTTGACAACTTTTCACATCAAGTGATCTTCAATTCTTCAACCTAGATCTGCACACACAAATGGACAAGATGGAAAAACTTGCTGATTGTTTGTGAATGGGGCTTTGGCTTGGTCAAACACCTTGTTGGTAATTAAACCTTGATATTAAATAAAAATGATGAGGGAAATGGTGAATGAATAACATGCAATGCTACAACTCACCAAACCCTTGCAAAGGCTATAAACTTGTATCTAATAGCTGTAATGGACATGGACCTTGAAATGATTGATAGATATAGACTTGAATTGCTTCCTTAGATAAAAAACCTACATCAAAAATGTTAGCACAACAACACACATAATGCAAGAAAAATCTTTGACATGATACTTGAAACTTGATGATGTCTCCAATTACTTGATGAAATGATCTTGAATGCTCTTGTGAACTCAATTTGACTATAATAAATTATTTCACAAAGACTTGGGTTCAAATGAATGAATGAACCTTTTATTTATATTTATCTATGCTTAATATCTCAAAATTATATCACACCAAACCGAGATATGAATTCAAAGAATAAAGGGGGTTAAACCCCACCAAGATTTGAAATTAAATCCTAAATATAACTCAAGGAGGACTAAGACACCCTAGGTGGCGTCTTAGTCTCAAGTGATGAAACTTGGGGAACAAACACCAAAAAGGGGCCTGAAACAGATGCCTAAATTAGGGCCCCAACACCTCAGGGGGACAAAGATGCGCTTAGTGGCATCTTAGTCCTGATTAGAAATCAAGGACATGTAAATCAAAGTCATTAGGGAATCAGATATACCTATGGGGTTTTTCCTTGGTCAAACCATAAATAAAATAAATTGGGAGGGATGGTCCTTCTCTATTTTATCTAGGTCATTCAAATATTTCCTAAGAACCCTAATAGGATGGACTATCAACCTCTCAAGGTGAGTCAATACACAAATAGGAGGACTTAGGAGGGGGTGTTCTATTAGATTAAGGGGTTCACCACCAATCAATTCAACCCAGATCAAGACCATTGAGATGGGATCAACAACTTATGTTGTTCATTCACGTCGGTTTCACCAAAATGAACCATAAATTAAATAGGTTGAGATTGATGGTCCTTTCCTATTCTATCTAGGTCATTCAAATATGTCCTAAGAACCCTAATAGGATTGACTATCAACCTCTCAAGGTGAGTTAATACACAACTAGGAGGAGTTAGGAGGGGGTGGTATATCCCCTGGAAGGGTGCATCCTAACATTTTCTTAAGAACTTATTAGTTAGTGATTTTGTGTATTTGGAAAAGTTGAGTTTGATTGTTATCAGAATTGGGATGAATTATAAAGAAAAATCATATACAATTAGTCTCTTTTTCTAGTTGAATAAATTTATGTTAATCCCCTTCAAGGATCTAGTGCACCTATTTGGAGGCACATGAAACAAGAAATCAAATATCTAAGTATATTTTAGAAGTCAAATATTAGTATATGGATTTCTTTGGAAAAATTAGTGGCAACAGGATCCATATCTCTCTATTGACACAATATCTTCAGTCATAAGGTACAAGACATTCGAGTCCACGATTCAATATCAATAAAATACTAATAAAATCAAAAGCTATTTTTAAGATTTAATAATAGTTGTCATTAGAATTGGGCCATATGTACTTGGAGTATCCCCTATAATAGAATTTTACTATTTTAGCCATAAAAAATCCCTTGGATTTTCATGTATGTCTAGTAAGGCACTTGTAACTACAACATATGATAAAAAAATACCTATTGTTATTCTTTGATGGATGTACCTTTGGATATTTGATGTAGTGCATATTATTATAGTGCAAGCCTATTTTTTAGATTGTTTCATTTAGCATCACCAATATTCTCCACAAGAACATTGTCCCTATTTAAAATGATGGAAATGGTTCACATCTCTCAAAAGAATTTCTCCTGCAACAGTCTTGGAGATGAATTTAGATGTAGTGTGAAAATTAGAACATACTCAAAGGTTCTTAAAAAATCTAATAGTTGTACCAAGGGCCGTGTTTAACAAACCAAATGCAATTACTAAATTTTCACTATGGTGGTAGATGAATGATTTTTTTCTCTTCTATTCCACAACATTAAGTAAAAGTCTTGAATCTAGAAATACCCTACTGCCTTCATTTTCCAAGCCAATTTCTCCAATTTTGCATAGCTCTTCCATGTTTGTGGATGTGATTTGTCTCCTACAATTTTGTAATTGATTTATCTTTTTGTTGTGTTTGGACTTACTTTTGTAAACTTTCAATATACAATGCACTCTTATTCTTTCTAAATTAATACTAGTAGTAATTCTTTTAGTTGTATTGAGGCACAACATCATTCATGGTAGAAAAGGAAGACCTTGTTGCTGATATCAGATGGAACGTTGCATATAAAGGAGGAAAGATTCTAGATGCGTTGTTGTTGACTGCATTAAAGGAGCAAGCTTCATATATGGGACATGATCAAAACTCTCCTTGGATTCTACATGTTACAACTTGCTCTAGGAAGATTGCCTAGTTGTATAATATTTAAGAGATGAAAGAGTATTTTCTTGCATTGAAGGGGTCCAAGCATGCATTTCCATCAGTGCAAAATATTTTTGGAGAATTTTATTTCTTGCAGTCATTTATGTGCAATATTGTAGCTCATATTTTCAATCTTGTGACTAAAAATGAAAATTGTAATACTCTATTTCTAAGCTATAACAAGAACGCCTTTCTTTTATTAAAAAATTTCATCAATTTTGCCTTCTCAATGGTTGTATTATTGTGTGAAATTGATGATTGATGTGTATTTTTATGTTTTATGTTTAAATCCTCAAATATTAGTCAATTAAAATGGCTAAATATATTACTAATTGATGTCAATTAATGATTAAATTGACTAAATATACTACGAATTAATAGAAATCAGTGAATAGTGAATACATATGACTAAATATATGACCTATGAAATAAAAATGACTAACTATACTCCCAATTGACATAAATTAGTAAACAATGAATAAATATGATTAAATATATGACTTGTAAAATAAAAATGACTAAATATACTACCAAATTGATCAAAATGATGATTAAAATTAATGACTAAATACACTACCAATGGAAAAAGTTAGTGAATAAAAATGACTAAATAAGTGACCAGATTACAACAATCAATGACTAAATTAATGACTAAATAAAAAATAACGAAAAAAGTTACCAAATTACATTAATCAATGACTAATTAAATGAATAAATATACTACCAAATCGATCAATCAAAACAACCAATAAATGACTAAAAATGGTTTTTCATCAATTTGGTCATGTTATAATTGACTGGAAATAAACTACTAATGTTCATGTGATCAAGTTTAGTCATCTATAAGAAATTTTTAGTAGTTTTGTCAGTCATATATTGTTGTTTTTGTACTAGTGAGTCTAAAATTAGTATCTTTGGGATACCATAACCCATACTCCGGAGTTCCATTCAAATATTTGAAAATTATTTTAACAACAACAACATGTGTTTCCTTAGGATCTTCTTGAAATATAGCCACAAGATAGACACCGTGCATAATATCTAGTCTAGTAGCAATCAAATACAATAATCCACCAATCATAGATCTATACTTGCTTTGATCAGCCTTAGATGAATCATCATCTTTACCTAATTTACAACCAATCACCATAGGATTACATACCATTTTGGAATCACCCATCCCAAACTTCTTCAACATCTCTTTCACATACTTAGAATATGAAATAAAAATTCCTTCCTATATTTGATTGATTTGTAGCCCAAAAAAGAAATGCATCTCTCCAAACATAGACATTTTAAATTATTTATGCATCTCTTCCACAAAAATCTTGCACATGGTTTCATTTGCTCTAAAGATAATGCCATCAACATATACAATCACAATCAAGATTTTATCATTTTCAATCTTAAAATATAGATTACTATATGTTGTACCTTTGATGAAACCTTGTTGAATCAAATACCTGTCTAACCTAGCATACCAAGATCTAGGAGCTTTCTTCAAATCCATACAAATCTTTCTTCAATTTGTGCACCATATGTAGTTGATGTAACAACTGAAATTCTTCTTGTTGTTCCATGTAGACTTCCTCTTCTAGCTCACTATTCAAAATATTTGACTTGACATCCATCTGATAGACCTTGAAATCTTTATGAGCAAAAAATGCTAAGAACATACTTATAGCTTCCATTCAGGTGCTACCGGGGAAAATGTCTCTTGAAAATCTATTCCTTCTACTTGTGAGTAGCCTTTACACACAAGCCTTGCTTTTTCTCTAACCACTTCTCCATTCTCATTCAACTTATATCTGAACACCCACTTTGATCCAATAATTTTTTTGTCTATCATTCTTGGGACCAACTCCCAAGTTTGATTCTTAATCTACATAAGTTCTTTTTTCATAGCTTCCATCCAATGTTCATCATTACATTCCTCATGTACAATTTTTGGTTCAATCTCAAAAAGTAAACACATGTTTACTTCAACAACATCTATGCTTCTCATCAATATACCTTTTGTCTTGACACTAGTAATTTGATTTTTTGAATGTTTCTTCTATACCTACCTAGGTATCTTAGGGGATGCCACTAGAGCTTCCTCTTCTCTTTCATTTTGTTCATCATTCTTTTCTTTCTCATCATTTTATTTTCATTCCACAATCTCTTCTATTCTTGCACAATTAGGCTCATCAAATACATATCCATCAATATCAATACAATTCTTCATTGTTTCATCAACCTTGACATTAGAATTTTCTACAATATTTATCAGTATTTTATTGAAACATCTGTATGCTTTTCTTTTAGTAGAGTATCGAATAAAAATTCCTTCATCACTTCTTGCATCAAACTTTCCCAAAGTCTCTTCATTTCTTTCAAATACCTTGAAATACTTTATGGTAGGAATTTTTCCATGCTATAGCTCATAGGGAGTATTTGTACTAGTTTCTCTCACTTGAACTTGATTAAATACATAAATAGTAGTATGAATAGCTTCTTTCCAGTAAAATTTTGGTAAACCAACCTCAGTCATCATCGATCTAGCTACCTCTTGAACTATTCTATTTTTTTTTTCAACAACTCCATTTTGTTGAGGAGTTCTTAGAGTAGATAACTTTGTCTTTATCCCAATCACCTCAAAAAACATATTAAACTCATGGGAGGTTAATTCTCCACCTCTCTTAGACCTTAAGCATTTTATCCTTAAATTCACTTCATTTTCACTCATAACTTTGAATGTCTTGAATCTATCTAATTCATTTGATTTCTCTCTATGAAATGTAACCGATTTATATCTAGAATAATCATCAATCAAAATCATAAAGTACCTTTCACCTAGTAGACTTCTCACTCTTGTAGGACCACAAAGATTAGTCTGAATTAAATCCAATAGTCCAATAGTAGATTGTTCCTTTGATTTGTAATGACTTCTCACTTGCTTTCCAAACTGATTTTTTTTGCAGATAACATTAATAGTCTTTGTAATCTTCAGTAAATATCTCATTGCCTGAAAAAAACTAGTCCTCACCAATTGTTTAAAATTCATATGACACATTCTCCGATGCCATAACCAACTATCATTAATTTGAGTCATAAAGCATCATCCATCAACACCCTTCAATTGGTATATATTTCCTTTAGATTTCTTTCGAACAACAATCAATTTTCTAGATCCTTTTCGGGTATCACATCTCTCATCATTAAAGATAAGATCATATCCCTTAATACACATTTTTCCAACACTCAAATTATTATGCCTTAAATTCTTAACAGAGTACACATCATCCTTATTATGCTTGCCATCAAAACTTAGTGAAACTATCCATTAAAATTTAGCACCAATATCATCTCCAAACATAACCAACCCTCCATCATATTTTTCAAATTAAAAAAATTACTTTTATCACCAGTCATGTGGTGTGAACAACCACAGTCAACAACCTAATAGTTCTTTTCTTATTTAGAATGTAGGACAAAGATAATAGTACCTTCATTTTTCTCCTTCTCTAGAGGGCTTTCTTTTATTTGTTTTTCAGAATTAGCAGAAGTAGGTTCATCCTTTATCGCCAAGAACAAGCATTCATTGTCATAAAGATATTCATATTCTGAATCCTCATCAGATATACTAGCATTCTCATTTACATAATATTCTTTGTTAATATTCTTTCCATTCCTTTCTTTATCATATCTTTGTTTATTCCTCTTAGCTCTTTCCGAACACTTTGCAGCATAATGACCTATTTCTCAGCAACTAAAGATTTTAAAGGGTAACTTACCTTCATACAATTCAGAGCCTTTCCTCATCCTTCTTACAAAGTTAGATTCTAATTTATCAAGAATTTCCTCATCCGGATATTTAACTTTTTCTACCTTAAAAGTAGTTTCTGATTTGCATCCATTCCTTAGATTCGACTTCCTCATCTCATAAGATGTCAAAAATTATAATAATAGATCTTTAGTGTAAGTCTTATAATCCATACACTATTCAATACCACACACATTGTCAATGTAAGAATCAAGGAGAGTTCTAAGAATATTCTTTACAATTCTATTTTCATCTATAGTAGTGTCAATTCCTCACATTTTGACCATTGTCTCATCCAATCTTTGTACATAAGATTTAACATTCTCATCTTCTGACATATGTAGAAGCTCAAACTGTGTCTCCAAATTTTGTAAATTTTCCTCTTTGAATCTTTTATCACCTTCATATTCCCTTTCAAAAGCATCCCATACTTCCTTAACAGTCTTAAAATTTTGAACTTTAATCAACTCAGAATGTATCAGAGTGCTCTTCAAAATGTACTTCTCCTTGTTGTTCACTTCATGTGATTTGTTCTCATCAGCCATGCTCAAACCATTAATAGGAGGAGTGTAAGGATTCTTGTAAGCTTTCTCCACATCATATCCACATTTTTGTAGATATTCTCCAATCAATATTTTCTAGATAGCATAATTAGTTCCATCAAACCTTAGATAATCATAAACCATTTCGCTAGCCATCCCAAACCTTCCTAATACAGTTAAGCTCTTCACTAAGGAACCAAGCTCTAATACCAATTTTTGAATAGGAAAACTAAAAGGGGTGGTTGAATCAGTTGTCATATAATTAAAACTGTTATTCAATTATTAGAACTAATCCTTAACACTACTTAAATGATTATAATTAAGTGCAAGTGTAGAAATAGAAAACCATCATGCAAACAGAAAAATACCATATTTACATGGAAAAACCAATAAGGAAAAAATCATGGTGAGGATTAAATCACACTATAGAGAATATCAAAACTGATTCAAAGAGGCTCACTACCTGAGAAATAAGGCTCTCTACCAAAACACGGACTCCTTGTCCAACAGGGCTAACAATCTGGAGGGATCACTGCCACAAAGATACAATGAAGATACAAGAGATATGTTATAGAGAGACGAAAATCACAATGCAACAGAGAAATCCACCACAACCACTCATAGACATGCATAAAAGATAGAGTACACCTTCTACTCACTACATCTAGAAACTCAGTATTTAGGGTTCACACTGATCTACCACACTCACATTACACACATTTACAGAATAGCATCAATCTTGCTTCTATCTGCATATTTTTTTTTCTTATCTCTCTTCTTCACTCTTGTGTTTGTCTTCACCACAAACTCATATTGTATTTATACGATCTTTAGCTTCGAACATATCCAAAGTCGGCCATCCAATATTGAATTCAAATTAGGTTAGCACCAAAACATCCTAGGGTGGAATTAGAATGAGGTTGACCCAAACACACACTTCATAAGGACCAAAATATATCCAACATGCTTCAATAACTTTAAAATTAGTATTTCACACAAGGTCAGCCAAACCAGTGTAAAACACATAGAAAAATTAAGCACAAACTTTCTCGATACCAAAATTATCTTTAATACGATCAAAAAATATTATCTCTATAACCGGAAGTCATAAGACCATCAAATAGAAATCTATACCAACAACATTTCTCCTAGACCTCAACCAGAAACACAAAAAACCACAGTTCACAACTAGTGAACACAACTTGCATTGAACAATGAATCAACAACCAAAAATTTGGATATTGCATCTTCCAACAACCATGATCAATGTATCTAAACCACACATATATAGGATCAAAAACTGGAGAAAAACTTCAACACTTGCAATCTTCCTTCAATACAATTTTCTCAATATCCTCGACATATATGGTCAACAAAAACCAATTGATAATCAATTGAGTAGTTGACATCAATGAAAACACTTTCATTACTTCCATCATTCTTTCCATTCTTTAAACAAGTATTTTCCTTTGATATTGTACTAGAATCAAAGCTTATAGATGTTACAACAAAAGGTTAATAAAGATAGTTGAAAGTGAAAATGTGAAGGTTGATGAAAATTTACAGAATTTAATTGTAGTAGATGGGCCTGTGTTAGATGAGCCTTATTGCAAAGAAGTAGAATAAGAAAAGGTTGATAAACAAAAAATTACAGAATGAAGAGGAAGAATCTTTGGAGAAGACCCCTAAGACCCATAAGTATGTACAAAAGAATCATTCCAATGATCAGATCACTGGAGACAAGAGGAAAGGAGTATTGACAAGAAGAAAAGTTGTGGAAGCTGAGGTGAATCTATGTTTACTTTCTAAAGTTGAACTTAAAACAATGAGTGAATCATGCAAAGATGGACATTGGATGAAATTAATGGAAGAAGAACTCATGTAGATTGAAAAGAATCAAACTTGAGAATTGGTTCCTAGACTTCAAAACATGAATATAATTGGAACTAAGTGGATATTTAGAAAGAAGCTGAAAGAGAATGGATAAGTTGTGAGAAACAAGGTAAGAATTTTTTGTAAGGGTTACTCACAGGTGGAAGGAATAGACTTTGAGGAGACTTTTTCTCCTATGGATAGGATGAAAGCTATTAGAATTTTTTTTGCATTTTTAGCATACAAGGACTTTAAAGTTTATCAGATGGATGTGAATTCTACTTTTCTAAATGCAAAGTTGGAAGAAGAAGTCCACATGGAACAACCAAAAGGATTTTAGTTGTTATATCAGCTAGATATTGTTTGCAGATTAAAGAAGGCATTATATGGATTGAGGCAAGCTCCCATAGCTTGGTATGGAAGATTAGATAGATATTTGATACAACAAGGATTCACTAAAGGCATTGTAGATAGTAATCTTTACTTCAAAATTGATGAAGACAAAATCTTGAGAGTGGCTGTATATGTGGATGACATTATCTTTACAGGAAATGAAGGTATGTGTAAGAAATTTTCTAAAGAGATGCAAAATGAATTTGAAATGTCAATGTTTGGGGAGATGAATTTATTCCTTGGGATATAAATCAATCAAATATATAAAAGGATTTTCATTTGATAGTCTATGTATGTCAAAGAAATGTTGAAGAAGTTTGGAATGGAAGACTCCAAATTAAAATGAACTCTTATGGTGACTGGTTGCAAATTGATCAAATATGATGATTCACCCAAGGTTTTTTAAAGAGAATATAGATCTATGATTGGTGGATTGTTATATTTGACTGCTACCAAATGAGATATCATGCATGTAGTTTGTCTTGTGGGGTAAGTGCAAAAATATGGGGGGCAAAAAAGTGACCAATTTAATTTTTCTTCCTAAAATAGCAAAAACATGAGTGCATTATAATTCACTCACATTGTGGTTTAAATTACAAAAAACACACACATGTTGAGTTCAAAAAATGTGCATTTTTTGAAAAAAAAATTAAAAAAGAATTTCCAAAATGCGAGCGCATTATAATGCACTCGCATTTTGGTCTACATTGAAATTTTTTTCTTCTCTTTTCCTTGTCTCTAGACCTCTCTCTCACACTCTCTCCTTCCCTCTATACTTATATCTATCTAACCTCTCTCTCCCTCCATCCCTCCCTCCTTTCCTATTTCCCTCCTTCCCTCTCTAATTTTCTATATCTCCCCCTCTCTCTTCCTTCCTCCCTCCAACCTTCCCTCTCTACTTTACTCTATCTAACCTATCCCTCTACCTCTCTTTCCCTCCCTCCTTCTCTCTCTCTTCCTTCATCCCAACAACCTTCCCTCTCTACTTATCTCTATATAACCTATCCCTCTCTACCTTTGTATCACCCGCTCTCCTCTCTCTCTCAATCTCTCCACCTTCCTCCTTCCCTCCTCTCTCCCATTCTCTTTATCACACTTATCTCTCCCTCTATCCCTCACTCCTCCCCTCTCTACTTCTATCTATACCTCTCTATATCTATCTCTCCCTCCCTCATTACCTCTCTCTCTCTCTCTCCCTCTATCTTAATCTCCCAACCTTCATCCTTTCCTTTGTGTTTCTCTCTCTCACACACTCTCTCCCCCCCCCATATCTCTCTTTGGTTTAGGATTTATGGTTTATGGTTTATGGTTTAGGGTTTAGGATTTATGATTTATGGCTTAGGCTTTAGGTCAATCCTGATCTCTCTCCTCTCTCTCTTAGGTCTATCCTTCCCACCCACTCTATCTCTCTCTTAGGTACATATATCACTCCCTCTATCTCTCTCTCTCAGGTCTTCCTCCTAGGTCCCCTCTCCCTCCCACCCTGATGAGAGAAATCCCTCTCTCTCTCTCAGGTCTCTCCCTCCCACCCCCTTCCCCTCTTCTCAAGTCTCTCTATCTCCCACCCTAAATAGAGAAAACACACTCTCTCTCTTTGTCTCTCTCTAAGGTCTCTCCCTCACCCCCCTCTCTCTCTTAATTCTCTCCCTCCCACCCTAACTAGATCTCTCTCTCCCTCTCTCCCTCTCTCTCAAGTGTATCCTTACAAACCCCTCCCCTCTCTCAAGTCTCTCCCTCATACCCTCTCCCTCTCTCTCTGTGGTCTCTCCCTCCCACCCCCTCCCCTCTCTCAAGTCTCTCCCTCCCACCCCTAACTAGAGCACACACACACACACACACATACACACACACTCAGCCTCCAGTCTTGTATTCCTCTCCCACTCCCTTTATCCCATCCTCTCTCCTCCTACCTCCCTCCAGTGCATCAGCAGTTCCTCCCACCCTAAATAGAGAACCCTCTCTCTCTTTCTCTCTCTCTATCTCTTAGGTATCTCTCTCCCACACCCTCTCCCTCAACCAAGTCTCTCCCTCCCACCCTAACTAGATAAATATCTCTCTCTCTCTCTCAGGTCTCCCTCTCACACACCCTCTCCCTCTCTTACATATCTCACTTCCACCCTAACTAGAGAACTCTCTCTCTCTATCTCCCTCTCTCTCAGCTCTATCCTTCCCACACCCTCCCCCTCTCTCAATTCTCTCCCACCCACCCTAAATAGATAACTCTCTCCATCTCTCAAATCTCTCCCTCCCACCCTAAGTAGAGAACTCTCTATCTCTCTCTATCACACTCCCTCTTTCCCCCTCTCTCCATGGTCTCTCCCTCCCACCCCCTCTCCCTCTCTTAGGTCTCTCCATCCCACCATAGCTAGAGAAATTTCTCTCTCTTTGCCTCCCTCTCTCAAGTCTCTCCCTCCCATGTTAACTAGAGAACTCTCTCTCTCTTCCTCTCAACCCTTATATCTCATGTCTCTCTCGACCACCCACTCTCCCTCTTCAAACCCCTCTCCCTCTCTCAAGTCTCTCCATCCCACCCTAACTAGAGAAATCTCTCTCTCTCTC